>JBBDHG010000047.1:6837500-7032500 GCA_037951165.1 Lophius americanus
AAGGGTGGAATTAATGTGAAGCAAACCCGAGTTCACGCCAATTTAATTGCGTGGTGCAGGAGCCTTTGGGGGGTTGAGGTTTCAAATAGCTCTAATTGACACTGAAGTCACAAACAGGTAATAGAATCATATGGAAAGTATGTCAGTGTCGGAACTTAGTTCACCGAAACAAATACAGAAATGGGAGCTCAAGAAACTTCAGAAACTGAATCAAGATTTTTATTTTTCAATTGTCATTAAGAGCAACTAAAAGCTTCTCAGCATTTCTTTTTTTTCAGGTATACCGCAGTTAACCCCTGTCTGCTCTACTCTGTGTTTAACAAGGGGAATCAGCCTTGAACCCCACTGTGCAAACACAAACTCCCCCTCTGCCCCCACAGTTCCAAACATCAAATGCACTAATGTGAAATAACCCTTTTTCTCACCCCGGCTAAAATCGGAGAGTCAAACGGCGCCATTGAAACAGGTTTTCAACACGGTTCCAAGGATTAAGCAGACACTGGTAATTGCCCCAAAGATCAGGTTCTGTTTTGACTGTTTGTCATCCCGGCGCTGCCTGGGGTATATTTGATCTGCAGTTGGATGGCAGCAGTGCTCCTCGCTCACTCCCCCGACTCAGCTCCACTCAGAGTCTGCAAAACACCAGCCGCTCAGGGAGGCTGAGCTCAGGCAGACAGACACACAGTGGTAAAATATGAATTAGCAGCCACTTATAAAATGATTTGTACGAGCAATTTTCTTTTGATCGTTACGTTTTCACGAGTGTGCTATGTAAGAGGGTAAACACTATTGCATTAAAACAAACAGTTAAACAAGAAAAATCTTTTTTACTTCCAATGACGTGTAATTCACTTTCATTATCTCATATTAAGGTGATTTTGGAGGTCTAGGTGGAAAAATGGAATATCATTTTCATTCTTCCACAGTGGATAACATGGTAATTAAAAGCAAAACATTCTGGCCCGCATTTATTACTGCAAAACAATCATGTCCAGACAACAACAATAAGCAGCACTAACTAGACTCAAGTTACACGGTCTAACTTAGAAATCAAATCCCAGTAAGGAGAAAATAGACAAGGTTAAGGGCAGATTGAATGTTTGTAAACTGCAGATATAATGATATGATACTTATGCTTTAAGTGTTTTCAAATGAAACAATACATTTGAATAATTATAAATAGAGCCAATATGTCCCAAACTAATCTGTGGCAAAATAAGGCAATCAAACATCAATTTCTATCATTTTTGGCCTGGTCTCAAACAGCCTTCACATTTGATAACATGATTTGTTGACAAATGATTGAGCGGATGAATCGGTAGTTCATGCCTGAATCGCCAGGCATGACAACCCCTCAGCCGGTCGCAGCTGACCATGTCAGCAGACTCGCATAGAACCCGTCACAATCTGTTTCAGTAGCTGGACTTGACCTGAGGAGATTAAACCCGAGGAAGGTTAATGCCTGCTGGAACAATCAATCGGCTTTTCATGTCCAGCCTGCTGGATCATCAAAGCCCGTTTAAAAGGTCTCTGTCAAACAAAAAGCTTAATTTTATCAAGTCTAATGACACGTCAATTATTGGAGATTTTTAGTTATTAGGCTAATTGCTTCAGTGAATCCGACCACTGAGCTGCCGGGATTAAAAGAGAATTTGACTCTTCTTCTTGCTGGTTTGACAGGTGAAACTGCAAATATTTTTGCTGAATATCTCTGTAAACACTACAACAAGCTACACATAATTCAGACTCAAATCTTCTTTTGCAATTTGTGTCTTTTTGTAAACAAAAGCCTTGAGACATGAAGAATTTGGTCAGTACTCCCTTTGAGTTTGATGATTGAATGAATTATTCCTTGATTTTGAAGAAGTTGTGTTCATTTGATGATTCTGTGGATAGCTGTTAACAGTATTCTCAGTTATAACGGGACAGCCGTGGGAAGGTTTCAGACTTTAAATGAGGAACAATGACAGCCTGCGGGATAAACCATTACTAATAAAACTGCCTGATAATGTTACAGGAATGTTGCCACAATTAATAAAACCTACCAGTCTTTCCTTCGTCTGGTGCCAAGGAACATGTGGAACCTCTAAAAGTCTGTGTTTCTGATGGAGTGAATTGCCCCCTCAAACCAGTCACACCAGGATATCGGGCTGCAGCGCTGACTGAAGTGAAAAGGCCCCCAAAGTATTAGTGTTTACACGCAAGCTCACAGGGAAAGCTTGTGTACACTGGAACACAAATGCACATAGAGGGACTTGGTTCAGCAGCGAATCACTGATAGAATAAACAGAGTTAAGAGAGATGGTTAAAAAGGTTTCCGTTGGTCTCAGCTGGAACTCAAATCTCTTCTGAAGCTTCAAAAACACCTTGCTTTGAGGTGTAGTAAATAGGATTATGGTCAGAACAGAATATTTTGTCATACTTAGTTTGCAGCATCAGTCGTTTAAATGCATTGGAGAAACAGAAAATAAAGTGAAAAAGAGAGAGGCCACAGTTTCCACAACAAAGAAGCACAGAGGAGGAGCAGTGGGGAGGGAGAATAGAGGTCGAGAGAGATTCTCCTGTAATTGCCGGAGTGACATGGGGGCCCTGGGCTGATATTAAAGTGACCTAAGAGATGCCAGACACAACAGGCATCATACAGCCCTGGCTCCAGTGTGAAATTAGCTTCCCACCCTGTTCCAGAATCACGGTCCTGCTGGATACTTTCCGTTATACGAAGATCGTCGACACTGCTTATGTGTGGCGGCATGAAGCTTGTGGAATAAATTGAAAGAGTGAAATAATTTTGTCCTTCCTGGATTCCTGAAAGTCATTTATAAAACTTTTGAAAATAATTCAGGTGGATTAATGCAGCAGAAAAAACGTTAAAAAAAAGTTATTGATTGATTGAATTAAAGCCCCATGTAGTGCAGAATGAAATAACATGCTGGTGTGATTAATTTGATGAAAAAATAAAAAATTAAGATGTACCATAATGAATTACAATATATTACAATGAAAGACATTAAGGAAAATTCTAATTTAGGATAATTCAGTTTATATAGATATTATATCAAAGTAAGATTGCAGCAGGTTTATAATCAATGGAAGCATTTTTGCATTGACTTGACATCCAAATGTTTTTTTTTTATTAGTTATTTCAAAAAATTGTGTGTTATTATATATAATGATAATCCTGAAAATGTCACAATATAAAAGTGCCACAATATAACTGAGAAAATGTTATACATTACACAAAGCATGGCAAATCCCTTTTTCCTGCAGAGATTGTACCGTAGTTCTGCAGAAAAGATCCTTCTCAACGTCGCTTTTGTTTATTTACTCCAAACAAACCAACTGCTGCATAACGCTGCTCCAGTTTGTGATTTTAGACAGCATATTGACGTTCTGCAAGCAAAAGAGGTTTGACAGTCCATCACGCTGCTATGTTATACAGTACGTATAACATAGCAGCTCGAGTATGTAGTATGATATAGGTATAGACGGAGGAGCGCTTTGTGAGCTGCAAGATAACATGTCACAAATCACTTACCGTCACAGGTGTATGGGGGTATATTCTTTCCTCAGCACAGAGGATGCTACTTACTGATATTAAATGATCACTCATCTTTTACACAAAGGTTTGAGGTGCAGTAAAGGTGCACCAGACCTCCTGTGAATCGCCTCTGTAGAAGGGTTAGTGATAACTCCGACATAAAGCAACCCCAGCAGTGGACAGAAGATTGAGTGGAGGCACATCCAGCAACATGAGCACATTGTAAACATTCCAAACCGGGACATCCAGATACTGTATATAAACACGGTGATATTCTTTAGTTTTCAGTCTGAACACACTGATCATACAAAATGATTTTTAGCGGACATCATGCTTAAAGTGTTTGACTCTCCATCAGTGACCCTGAATCACATCCTGGTTTCCCACAGTGTTATATTCCACTACACAGAAAGAAAGACTCTAGAATTTATCCGCTCCCAAAATAAAACCTTGAGATCACCAAAAAGGTTCAGAAAAAGGTTAGTGGGGACATTAGCGAAGAATCAGGGGGGATCAATTTTAGCAGAAAATGTCGCTTTATTTAAATCTTTACATATGTTTTTTTTTTTAGAAAAAAGTAGTAATTAATTACATGTTCAGTTATGAGCTTAAAATGTCAAACACAAATTTACATACAAATATATCTTTCTATGAATGTTTCTCCTATACTATTTCATATATTATATTAAGCTCAATGATGCATAAGTTAACTTCTTTAAGAGTAAACCAACACTGACAAAGCGAATGTTGACTAAGGATTGAATTGCATTGGTCCAATAATCTCTTGTTGTGTAGATAAACATAAAGTAGCATGCATCAGTACATTAAGCCATATCCCTCCTAAATTATAACCCTCATATCATGATATCCCATTCCTGCTGGTGGCCTGCCTCACACTGCCATGTTTATTCTGAAGCCTCTCAAGTCATCAAGTTTTACTTCAGAGAGTTTTGAAAAGTGCTTTCACCAAGGAGGTTATGTTTTCATGCATTTGTTTGAATATCGCAAAAGGTTATTAATGGCTTTCAAAGAAATTTTGACGAGATGTGGGGCTTGGAAAAGGAAAGTGGTGAATCGACTTTGAGGCGGATTCAGATGAAGGTACAGATCCAGGAATGTTGTTCTAACCTTTTTTTCTCTGGTTTTATGGAAGATATTTTATACGCTTCTATCTATAATGTGAATTATGTCTCTGAGTTTGATTTTGAACAAAGCTGTATTCACTATCCCTGAATATCTGTGTGTGTGTGTGTCTGTGTGTGTGTGTGTGTGTGTGTGTGTGTGTGTGTGTGTGTGTGTGTGTGTGTGTGTGTGTGTGTTTATTGCTGTGAGGTCCAGTCCTGACTGACTGATGCCTACCTTGCTATAACACCATAGTTAACACAGTCACTCTGGCTCCACAGTGGGTGGAGTTGCCAGACAACATAGCTGGGCCCTGGAACCTGTAATTAGGCTTATTGAGGCTGTCACTCAATAAGCCGCCCTGATCCGATCCCAGAGCGGCCCGTTGCTAACATCAAGGAGAAGGTGCTAGGGGGCATGGCCCAGGAGCCGCCGGCCATGCTACGTTAAGAGCAGCTATCTATTACGGCTTTAATAATACTCCTGACAGTCCCTTCTGTTTCTGCCATCCCTCTACGGACCGGCTCTCATCCCTTCTCTCGGAGCTCAGACATGTGTTTTGACGAACTGTCTCTTCGTTGGCAATACATGATGTAACCAGGGACACATGTTGCCGGAAAGGATGAAGAATATGAACGTTACTTCAAAGAGAGGAAAATGTAGTTTTTTCAGGGCCCAAATGTAGAGCCAAATAAAACTTCCAAATATGTTTATGAGTCTCAATGAAGACGTTTTCAATTGGGGTAAATGCAGAGCTCAAATATGAGTGCATGCTCAAGTGTGGGTTTGATAGAATAACAAGTAATAACAAGTAAAACAGGTTGTGTTCACAAGGCTCATACAGTTCTGTTGCTCCTCTTTTTGACGCGTAACATCTTATTAACAAGCCGTATGGGAAAAAGGCAAAATGCGACGTGTTTCTCACAAACAGGAACACACCCACACCGAACTAAAGGCCATACACACTTACTGCTGGGTGAGTTTCATCCAACACTCTTACTTGGATACTTTAAGTACATTTTTGCGGCTATTACTTACATACCCTGTACTGTACTTTCACAATGTGGCATTAGTGTTTTTAATGAAGTGACGGATCTGAAAAAAAGAAGATTCCAAGCATGATATGATTTCGATAAAAGCTGAGGATTCAAACCAGTGTGACCTCTGTGACCCTTCTCAGTGCCGACGTTTACAGTATACTCAGCGATTGCTATGGTTTACCCTTAATTGATACGCATTTCAGATGTGATTACAAATGTATTCATGGATGATACGGATAAATTCATTCAACCTGAAATAATAATAATTTTTCATTTCAACAAAATCAAGTAGCCAAACATGCGTCAAAGTCTTCATATCTGAAAACATAAAAACAGAGATTATTCTGAGTGAGGTGATAGTCATTGACATTTAAAGTTGTTGTTTACACTTTCACTTTCAAGTCAGAATATTGACCTTAATTTGCTGTGATTTAATTTCTATTTATGATGATCTTTTGTAATAAAATGTATCATCTGGTTGTTATCACTGGCCTATGAAAATAACAGATTTTTCTCATTAACATAAAAACAGCCTGAACTAGAGGTGAGACTGGCATGTATGTACAGAAGACCATTCTCAGTTTAAAACTGGAATCTTAAGTCTCCGAGGTGATTCCTTGATTCATATTGTCTTCTATAAATATTACTGCTGTCAAATCAGGTGATCTGAGTTGTTGAAATCTTTGTTCTTAGGAGAGGAAGAGACCACACTATGGGCGGACTTTTCTTGTAAAGCATTCAATACTTGGGCTTCTTTATACATCTGCAGTAAGTCTTCTTACAGGCTGTAGGGTGTTATTGTATTGTCAAAGAAGGCACATTTGTGTCTCCAGAGGGAGCTGCTGATAAATGACCTCAATTTATGTCACGCAAGGCAGCATCTACGGAGCCTTGGAGGGGACATGGAAAATATATATTTCACACGTGACATAATGGTAATAAGCAGTTAGGTGGAATGCACTTGTTGGTTATTCATGTACATTATCGTTTTCAGACTCTCCTCTCACCTCCTTGGCTTGTGGTTTGAGATTAAATTAGCCACTGCTAGCATAAAACACCCGAGCCAGGGACTGATGATAATAAAATTGTTTTGTGGTTGGTGCAATTCTTGACAAGGCGGGAGATGTGTGCAGTAGAAACGTTCTAGTTCTGTAGAACTAGTGTAGAACTTCTTTAGGTGTGTTCTCACACATCATTCTTCCTTTTGATTAGAGAGGTAAGCATTGTGTTTTATCTTCACTCACATTATGATCCGTTGTTGACGTTTGTAGTGAAGGATCTGCTGTTTCTGTCCTCTTTAAATGATTAGCCATTACATTAAAACCACCTGCCCAAAATTTAACAGGTGGTTTGTTTGACGACACCCAACACGACCTCCAGTTCTGAAGATGCTCTGACCCAGTCCTCTAGTCATCACAATCAGGCCTATGTCAAAGGCAATCGGACCCTTACCATTGTCCATTTTTTTCCTGCGACAAAATGTTCACTTGGAGCCTAGTATATCCCACCCACTGACAGGAGCCGCTGTAATGAGAAAATCAATGGTATCTGGAAGTGGTTACAATGTCAAGGCGGATCAGTGTAGTGTGCAGTGTCAAGCTGAAGAGTCCCTGACCTATTAAGAAAATGTATTGATTCAATTGTATCCCTTACTTTTGAGTGGTTCCAGATATTATTTTAGATACGTTTCTGCTGACACATAGCAAGTTGGGTTTTTTTTTTCAAACAGGATTGATTCGCTCATATTTTTGCCTGTTTCTCTCTGTTAAGTATCAAACTGAAAACACAATATAACCTTGGAGACATTTGAATTCTTCTGAAAAATTTAAATTAGAATCAGAAATACTCTATTGATCCCCGGGGGTTAATTGATTCTCATTAGAAACTGTAAAACTGTAAGAATGGGAGGGTGCGAGTCTGAAATAATAAAAAAATATAATACTACACACATACATATATACATATACATATATATATATATATATATACTATTAAACATTATACTATTAAAATGTTAGTGCAAACATGCGTTCAAATATTAATTGTCCCAATATTAAAGTGTAATGGACATCTAGATGTTTGGAAAAGTTCAAAGTTAATCTGTGTGTATGGCAGAAAGGCTTTAAGACCTTCCCATGGATACTTTCAAATGAGCATAAAAAAGCCACCTGTTGAATTTGAATGAATCTCTTCCCTTTTTTTCAAGTGGCATTCGAGGAAATCAATAACTTGCAGGAAGGAAATCAATAACTTGCAGGAGTAAGAATTAGTACAGTATATTAATTAGCAAAAATCCAGGAGAGAAATATATGTAACAACATACAATGATACGTTATGTCAATCATTACTGGATCCAGCTGCTGTATTGACAGTTTAGTTTACAGCCAAGCACTCCATTCTGCCAAAGGGTAAACAGCTTTGTAACAAAAGGTATGGAGGTATTCTTGTGCTTAATTATATTCTTTTTACTCTTGGCATTTTAAAGCAGAACACTTAGCTTAGGAATTTTAATTCCCTTTGTGTATAATTGTAATAAAGACAGAGCAATAAATATTTCCCACCCATAGGCACCAACTGGGCTTTTTAATTTTCCTTCACTCGCTGAATGTCTGTGCCAAGTTTTCTTCAGGTAATGCTGGAACTCTGACTCACAGAACTACAGGCTGTGAGAGCCAGGACAGCGTTCAATGAAGCTAAATGTATACTAGAGTCGTAAATGCTTCCTGAGAATTGTTAAAAGCTGACTCCAGCAAATTATCCTTTTAAGTACAACACAAAAGAATCACAAGCAGTGCTTTTTGTAATCAAAATTGTTATTTTATTATGTCTTACTTCGCAGCGTCATAGTGCTTTGTTGGAGAAAGGTAATCCTTCAGAGGTAATAAAAAACTAAACTCAAATACTGAAACAGCCACATCCATCACAGCTGCACTTTAATGATGAAAATACCGACCTTGTAATTATTGCTTTACTATTTTCACAAAGGGAACACTGAACAATATCGTAAGTGGACAGTTACTGAAGGGAAAATCTGCCATCAACCAGGACAAAGGGTTTAAGGAAAATACATTGCACGCAGAGAAAGCGACCTGTTGGCACGGAAGAAGCATTATTACCTAAATTAGTCACTCCCTGATAAGTCAGGATGATTACCCATATGTGTCACCACACAAATGTCAAAATCTCTGCAGGATTCATCTGTCATTCTGACAGTAATAACAGGTCAATTTAAATAACTATTAATTCCTCAGGAAGATAAATGGTTGTTTGGATTTTTTATTTCCGCTGATTATTTGGGTTGAGCATTATTCAATAAAACTACATTACTGCATTCAACAGGATAGTAAAAAAAACAATAGGCTGTAAAATGTTCTTAAAGAAAAAATTTAAATTGAGCGAGAAATACTTCCAAACCAGAGAGTTGAAACGGGATTCCAGAAGAAAGAAAAAAATCTTCTATGGTCACTTATCTTTTGTTCAAAACTCTTTAATGCTCTATTTGAAACACAAAAAATGTTGGTGTAGCTTTTCTCATCAAGGCTCTTTAGCTTCAAAGTTATTCTTGAATGTAACGTTTGTGTCTAGTTTAATCAATCTTAAATGCAAGCTCTAACGCTGATGCACTGATGGCCATGTGTGATTTTGTGAGTTGGGGCAATTGGAGTTACACTGAACGCTACTGTCAGCACGGCGCAGAGGACTGCATTCATCGGAATGATCAGAGGGGAGAGCCCGTCTGCTCTGTTCCCCGCTCCTCTCCCCTCAAGGTGCAACAGAAATCACTTTGCTCTACTTTGTGGTTTCATTTTTTGTTTTGACAAGGTTATTAACTTACAAAATCACACCTTTAAAATGTGGGATCATTTGGAAACAAATAAAAGCAGAGCTGCAAGAAATTAGTCCACCAGCAGCCTTCAGGAGATCGCGCTGACAGATGTATAAATTGGCTACCCCATTCTGAACCCTAATGTGTGAAAAGATAAATCACTTAGCTCGACTTATGATACAAATATGATGCCAAAAGTCTCTCATAAGTTCTGCACTCTACTTACAGTCACGCATTTTTCCAGGGCAAACAGAGACCATGCAAAGACGGAACATCAAACTGTCTGCTACATAATGAGTATCCCTTTTCTGTGCCTTTTTTTTTTTTTAAACGTGTGATTGCTCTGTTTTGGGTGGTCCTGCATCGTATTCTCTTATTTAGGAGTACAGACATGAGAAAAGTTGGAAAATCTACTCAAGATGTAACGATAATGATGTGCTATATACACAAACACACGCTTTATGCAGACGACATTCCCCAAACAAATTTCCAGTTTACTTGAATCATGTATGTTGTCTGCAGCGCTGCAGGAAATCACAATCATGAACTGGGCTCAAAGTCGACACCGTGATAGACTGTTCTTGAGAAATACATTTTGATTACATTTTGTGAACATGGAAAAAAACACAAACAGTACAAGACAAGTTCAACATGTAGACATGCACAAAGGCATGAGTATTTGCACACACAGACAAAAAAGTCTGCAACAACTGTTTTGTTTCTGAGTCATCAGCATGTGAAGAGTGTGACAGATCGCTGAAAGACAAGGTGGTGCAAATAAAACACTAATGACAATATAATGGCTCATTAGCTTTTGATGCGCAAGACATTGTGTCTATGCAGACATGTGAATGTGCAAGTGTGCATATGAGTGTGTGTGTGTGTGTGTGTTGTCAATGGAAGAAATGCTTGACAAGGTGAGACTCTCTGGCACCAGCCTTTCAGTGGAGCCTCAGGGGGAACCGTGCAGCGCAGCAGCCCAGGAACATAAAGTGCAGCAGCTAAGGAACACACAAACACACACACACACACGCACATAGACACAAAGACACACACACACACACACAAACACACACACACACAGAGGGACTGTTCTTTCTTAATATCATGTCTCTGTTTAATAATGAATCTATAGCCACATAATGGCAATTACTTAATGACATAATTCAAATGTAACTCCTGTTTTGAGAACAAAAAAACAAAAAATGCTATTGATGCATTATAAGTGTTAAAGAGAGAGAGACATCCTCTTATGCCATCCACATTCACATAAACTCAGCACATTGCGCTTAACAGAAAATGTTACCTTCTGCTCATTTTGGTGAGTTATGGGATCAGGTGTCCTCACGTATTAAAGATTATTAGCCCAGCTACCATATAATCCGGACTAAATCCTCAAGCCAATGAGACTTTATAGGGGGTAAAGGGTGAGGTTATGGAAGCTATTATACAATAATTTAATAACCTCCCCTCCTTTAACTTATTGAGTCCCAGGAGGTAGGTTCTTTTCAACTGAACTTATTTTATCACTTAATTTAGATGGAATTGATGACATACCTTAATAGTTTGGGGAGCTCTCATTTAAAAGCAAATCTTTGACCCTGATAATCGCTGGATGAGTTATGATTTTAAGAGTGGTAATCTCAGCGAGTGCTTTCCCAGGGTCAGAGCAGGGAGGAGGGATGAGTTCAGTAGATGGGATCAGTTATTGAACTATGGGCATGTCTCACATTAACTTTTTAATTTTTTCTTTTGGTAAAAGAAAAAGAGAACTCTGCTTTCTTTTATCTCAATTGCTGCATATTTGTAGCCTAGTTCAAGTTTCAAGTAGAGAGTTCTGCGTGACTCGCGGCAGCGAGAAGGAACTAGAAGTGATTCCTCCTTTAGTCATGCATTACTGCTAAAAATTACTCTTAAAAAGAGCAAAAAATGCAACACATTCCTGCTGAGTGTAAAGTAACGTCATAATTATGAGGAGTCCTCTCTTTGTGTATCAGTGTTATTATCCATCATTAGTGTCTATTACACACTAAGATGTTGCACCGATCATCGTCTTTGAAGGGGCCATAATTACAAGGGAGGTTTGCCAAAAAAGGTTTTGAAACGTCTAAGACAATACAGTCTGACGAAGACAAATTCACTACAGGTTGCCTCCATTCATGGTGCCTGTCACTGTTTATTTTTTAAAAGGAGAGTGGTGCTTCAGAATACTCCAGGCATGCCAACCAGCTGCCTCCAGCATGCATTGCGCGGTTTATCTGTCAGAATCCTGCTTCTTTATTCGGCTTCAAAAGAGGGTCCTCTTGTTGTTTAACCGCGGGATAAAAAGAAGGAGAGGAAACCTTTAAATTTAAATAAAGTATAATGCAAAGAGCTATCCTCTCAGCAAAACATAAAATCCTAGTCCCAGTCACTCAGTGTGTCTATTATTTTTCCCACCACTCGTTCATCCTCAACAGAAGAGGTCTAACTGGTGTGGGTCCCTGGGAGCCTGCGGTGGGGCGTTGGGCTCTGTGAGAAAGCGGTGCGGAGGCTAAGCCCCCTGTTCCACTGGAACGTGTTTTCATTTCTCCATGTTTGGACACACAGCAGACAAGTGGAGGTTAGGATAACACTCCGCTAGGAGCCAAAAGGCTTATCCGACAAGTAATTAGGAGTGGGGTCAAGTTGAGAGAACTAAGCCCTGTAATTCCCCCTCCAATGCCACGGGTGAGTTAAGGCCTGACTGGAGATCCTTTTCCGCCTGAGCACTGAGAGACAGAGACAGAGACAAAGACAGGGACAGAGGTAGAGGTTGAGATAGAGACAGACACAGAGGCAGGCTACAGAGAAAGATACAGAGACAGATACAGGCTTTACAGAGACGGACTACAGAGACAGACACATAGACAGGCTATATACAGAGACAGACTACAGAGACAGACACAGAGACAGGCTATACAGAGACAGACTACAGAGACAGACACAGAGACAGGCTATACAGAGACAGACTATAGAGACAGACTACAGAGACAGACTACAGAGACAGACACATAGACAGGCTATATACAGAGACAGACTACAGAGACAGACACAGAGACAGGCTATACAGAGACAGACTATAGAGACAGACTACAGAGACAGACTACAGAGACAGACACAGAGACAGGCTATACAGAGACAGACTATAGAGACAGACTACAGAGACAGACTACAGTGACAGACACATAGACAGGCTATATACAGAGACAGACTACAGTGACAGACACAGAGACAGGCTATACAGGGACAGACTATAGAGACAGACTACAGAGACAGACTACAGAGCGAGCGAGAGACAAAGGCAGGCTACAGGGAGAGAGGCAGAGGCAGAGATAGGTTACATAGAGAGAGAGAGAGAGAGAGAGGCAGGGACAGGGCCAGAAAAAGGTTATATATACAGAGGGAGAGAAAGGTTAAATAGAGAGAGAGAGAGAGAGAGACAGAGACAGAGACATAGACAGAGACAGAGACAGAGACAGGTTACATAGAGAGAGAGAGAGAGAGAGAGAGGCAGGGACAGGGCCAGAAAAAGGTTATATATACAGAGGGAGAGAAAGGTTAAATAGAGAGAGAGAGAGAAAGAGAGAGACAGAGACAGAGACAGGTTACATAGAGAGAGAGAGACAGAGACAGGCTACAGAGAGAGACACAGATGATTTAGTAAAACAGAATGGACGGGGAGTCAGAAAAAATTAAAATGTCATGTTTTGGATTTTATAAATCACGATCTCTGTGTATGTAAAAGTTTCAATAAATCATCTGAACAATTTCTTGAATTTGTTCAGATGTTTTGAATTTTAAGTTAGCAGTGTTCAACTGTTAACTACAACTACTGATGTATTTTTATCAATGTGCTCAAATAGTTTTTACAGAAATCCGATCAAATCAAACAGATGTTTTGTCATTGTATTTTTGTCTCTGAACAAAAGGGTAACTAACATTTAAATAATCTATTTTAACATTGTTAATTATTGATGTATGTGAAGCAGTTTTTAGTTACAGTTACTAAATGCTACCATATTTTTTGTCTTTGGTTTCAAAACATAAATTAAGTACACTACCGTTTAATTTTGAGTTGAAAATAAAACCAGTTATAGATTATAGATTTTCTTTGATTTGCAAACTTTTTAGTTAACATGAAGTAAACAACAGAGATCAGACAAACAAGAAACAAACTGATCCGTTATTTAGGAATGACATACTTTAAGTGGGTATATTTGCTTTTTTCATTTCCTTATATTTATCAGACAGATGTATTTAGATAATAAATAGCAAACAAAGGTGATTCAGCGAGTAGTACAGTTTCTTCACAGCAGGAAGGCCGAGCAGAGGGTTTTAAATCTACCTCTGTGCAGAGTCTGTGCAGAGTCTTCCCCGTGTTTGAGTGGGTTCTCCTCCAACAGTCAAAAAAACATGGGTAAACAGAAGAAGTGGTGGGCTAGGATAAGCTTCAGCCCCCCGCGGCATCCCTAATCAGGATCAGCAGTTATAGAAAATCTAAATAAAGAATGTACTTTGTGCTAAAGGGTAATTCAGATATTTATGTTATCTACACTGTCTTTTAACAACAAAAGAAAATGTAAAAAAGAATTGTCTTCTATCACAAAATATTAACTTCCTTAGAAACGTTTTTTTTTTATTGTAAAATAATGCCACAGTCACTATTTATTCAAATTAAATTAATACATCGAGTTTTACAATGTAACAAAAATCAAATAAATATATGACGACATCCAGAGAGATTATACGGGCATAATATATAGTTAGTATATAGTTATTTACCATGGGTGGTCGGGCCTTCTGTTCTGCTGCCCCTCATCTGTGGAATGCCCTCCCTGACCATCTGAGGGCTCCACAGATGACTGACACATTTAAAAAAGGACTTAAAACTTTCCTTTTAGCAGAACCTATAACTTTAGTTAACATTGCTGCTTTTTGGTCATGTTTTTATATAGTTATTATTTTATTTTTTATTAATGCTTTTATCTGCTTTTACTTTGTAGCACTTTGAGATTTGATCCAAATGTAAAGTGCATTATCAATTAAATGTATTATTATTATTATTATTATTATTATTATTATTATTATTATTATTATTATTATTATTATAAGAATTTATAGTGGTTTCTTACTCATTGACACTGACTGTTAATACTTTGAAAAAAGTTAAACTTGGAATACAGGGCTTTTAGATGAAGCAATCTTCTGATCAAAGGGTCTATAACCGAAAAATGTAATAGATTATGTTCCTGCTTTAAGGTGGATGTGAAATAACTGGGTCATGAAATATCTTATTTTCGTTTTGGGGCTAAAGCTCCTTTTGAAGGATGCTCTGCATAATGCATGGTCTGTCCTTGAGTGCGGTGTGTTCATGAGCCCTGGTGAGAAAACACCCCTATGTCTTCATAGCCACAGGAAGTCTGTGCTATTGACTTTCACATCAGCTTTCATGTGGCCAGTCCTAAAGCAAACCTCTGAACCCACAACATGCTCATAACTCAGCTGCTCCGGACAGAAGCAGTGGTGATCATTCACTTTTGGAACCACATAAAGAGAAAAACCTGGCCAAATAGAACAATTCAACTGTCATTTCGGTTGACTATAGTTTCTCTCCAATCTGTTAGGAGACGGATTCCTCTCTGGAAATAGTATGTTGGATTTGAAATGTATTTATGAATTAAAATTTTATTTCATCGTCCAAATAGTCTCTTTCACTCTTCTGGATCTGTGAACAAAATCCCTCTTTAGTATTTTGACAAATGCATTCCCAAAAAACGCCAAAATGGCTTCATGTCAGTGATGTAAAAATAACTTTTATTTTTATCAAACCGATTCTAAGAGAATGTCAAAATGACAAAACATATGGACTATACTGAGCGAGGGCTTCAACTCTAAATTCTTAGAAAATGTCAGCCTCTTGTTGTTCCTTTGAAGGAAAAACATAATTTTTCATTACTGTCTGATGTGAAAGGCATAAAAACATAAAGTTTGAACAAGTTTGAACATTGAAATTCTCTTTCTTTGTCTGTAGTATGTAAATGAACAGGTGGAAAGATAGGGCCTTTTCCATAACATTTGGGAGCAGGTGTAGATAACAGGAAATCTTGAATTTTTTATTGTTTTTTTTCACTTTCTTTAAGATTCTACATGAGAACATTTTTCAACATTTTCCCTAATTATCGAAAGCTAACAGATTTCCACAAATCGGCTGTGTAGCCGATTTGTGGCTACACAGATCGAAAGTGATCTGTAGACTCTGTAGAGAGATGGGTCAGGTGAGCCACAAAAACCTGTGTGAGATTGTTTGGCCTCGTCAGAGATATGTTTCCCTCAGTTCCACTCTATTGTTTTTCATGTTGTGTTTTTCACAGTGTATAAATGCTCATGGCTACTATGAAAGTTTGCTGTTAAAATTAGTTGTGAAAGAGTAGACCGCTCTATGTTACCGAGCACTGGCCTCTATATTCTGACATAACTGCACGTTTGTAGTCTTCAATTTGCGGCGCTAGTGGGGAATGTTATGGAAGGAGAGAAGAACCATCACAGTGATAAATTAGATTGGACTTGGATGCTCTACAGGGAAACAGGATTTTAATTAGAAAAATGGGAAATAGACCTCTATTTCATAAAGAGCCATTAGTTTTTAGTGATGAGACTAATGTGTGTGTTTAAAGTAAATTAGAAGGGGAAAGGCTATGCTTTAGGGGAGCTGGTGATGAAAGGCTTTCATTAATGTAAACGATGGAGCGAGTGCTGTTTTCTATTTAAGTGACGGCTTCCCAGCGCAGCCAACCCTGTGTGTGCGCACAGACACACACACACACACACACAGACACACACACACTCACGCACGCGCGCACGCACACACACACGCGCACACACACACACACACACACACACACACACACACACACACACACACACACACACACACACACACACACACAGTACCTACTTAGATATAATGTATACTGTACATACTGACACTCTCTCTCACACACAAATGCACACAAACACATACACTAGTCATCCCTCTCAGCAGCCTACACATGTAAGTCATATACTAACCAGAGTAGACCTGGCGCCCAGAGAGAGCAGCATGGAATTGCCCCTAAGAAACCAAATCCACTTTATCAAACTGCCAGATGTCACTACCAATACTCTTCTACTGGACACTACTTTCACCAGGCAGAAGCATGGAGACACGGAGCCTGATGGAGCCTGATGGAGCCTGATGGAGCCTGATGGAGCCTGATGGAGCCTGATGGAGCTGGACGCACAACAAAAATAAAGACTGAGTGATACACGCCTGCACATTTTAGGCAGACAATTATTTCATTCAACTGTAACATTCACTTTTAATGTTCCAATTATGTATAGTTTTACAATGAAAGTTTGAAATGAATTGAAATTAATATCATTTTTAAAACAACATTTGTACATAGATATCAGTTATGTACCATGCATAACAATACACACACACAGACATGTATACACTGTGTGTGCCTGGAGAATTTATTTATAATATAATATATATATATATATATATATATATATATAATAATATATATATTTTTTTCAGCTGTTTAGCCATAAATTATTCAAAACAAGAACTTTATTCTTAGTAAACGTTTAATTCCATATTCTTCATTTATTAATTGCATTTAAGGTCAGTCTTTCTTGTATAACAAAATTTTATTCCGTACTGCATTTTATAAAACTAATTTAGAAAAAGAAAAATGATTTTGAACAAAATGATGTTGTCAATGACTAAATGTCCAGAGTGTGTGTTGCTATAGTAAATTATTCATGAACATAATTAAGTTTACAAAAGACAAATTATACTTCATTAAAACAGGATCACGGCCAAACTAAGAAAAGTCTTTACAAAGTCCAACAGCTCCCTTTACGACTCAAGTGCGTACTCAGATTGAACAGGAAGTGAGCGGTAATTTGCCGTGAGTTCTGTCCAGCGTCAAAACTCCCAGACACTGTGTCGTCTAATTAGAGCAGAGTCACATGGAAACGGAGACATAGAGCCAGTGGGTCAAAAGGTTGAAATGGGTGCCTTCCATCCCCAGATGACTGGTGCTTGAATTTCTGCTGATCTGAATCCTGCAATATTTTTACTCCATCGTCGGTTCTTGGTCATGTATTTATTTCCCTTTTCTTACCTTAAATCTGAAAAATCAACTGCAGAAGCACTCAGGCAGATTATCTTTTGAAAATAAAGTACTGCATTACAGGTGCTTTGAAGAATGGAAATGGGGGACATGCAATGTGAACAATATGGTTTGAATCAAGAATCAATTATTTTGCAATGATGATGTAACTAATTACATTTCAAGCTTTTCCATTCTGAAATTGGATGCTTTTTTCGGGGGGCGAAAGACATCTTAACGCATTTTCATGCCATAATTAATTAGTCCCACTCAATAAATTGAAAAAGGCATGTCCAGGCACAATTAGTGATCGGTTCCTTCAATCAAGAATCAAAGCGCGTTTTGTTGCTAGGGACTCACGGCCACAAAGTTTTTATTTTAATTTAAAATGATCAAATTGTTATTACAAAGACCCATTGTTTTAGACTGTACATATATATTCAATGTCATTTTATTTTTACCAGA
Organism: Lophius americanus; assembly: GCA_037951165.1. Taxonomy (NCBI): domain Eukaryota; kingdom Metazoa; phylum Chordata; class Actinopteri; order Lophiiformes; family Lophiidae; genus Lophius; species Lophius americanus. Next base: position 6,855,675 of record JBBDHG010000047.1, read on the forward strand.
ATAATAACGTTAACTTTGTACGGCCCCTTATTATGGCTGCATTCACACACAGAAACAAACTGTTGAATTGACTCAATATGTCATCCAGGTGCAAAAGATATTTTTTATCTAGAACCGTATATATATATTTAAGCTGAAAGTTTGATATCATATTGAGTCATATTTAAATCATATTTACTATGTTTGCACGAACTTTAGCTTGTACTGTATGTCTAAGGATTGTTGGATGAAGCAGCATAAAGGGAATCCGTGCAGACACAGGGAATCTATTATAATAAATCACATTAAAACATGTAACAGAAAGAGGCCTCAGTTCCATATTTTAGAAAATACCTGTAAATAGCGATAAAAGGCTGCATGCATGCATGCATGTGTCTTGACAGCGACAGCAGCTATAGACAATTCTCTTGGGTATTTTCGATGTGACTAGTTGTTTAGCTTATTAACATAAAGACTGACTGAAAACAGGGGGAAACAACAAGCAGGGAAACACAATCCACCAACGGTGCTGGTGTTTTCAATGTGTGGTTTCAAAACAACCAGCGGAGACCCCAGAAAGTCCCTGCACACAGCCAAGAAACACACTGGCACAAAACCTACGGTGAATCCACAATGTGCCCTTTTTACACTTCAGTGCTTGTTTAGATAAAGCAAATTTGATATAACATGTTAATGGTTGAGCTTCAGAGGTCCTATTAGGGTTTTTGGACACGGCGAGGAAAATTGTTTTGTCTTTATGCTAAGCTTAGTAAACTGGCCTCACTGCAGAAATTTGAGAATGGTATCAGCCTCATGATTTAACTCATGGTAAGAAATTGCATTTGTATATTTCCCAATGTATTTCTTTACTTTATGCTCCTTGAAAAAAAATATGCTTTGCTTGCACCAAGAGCAGTATTCATGCATACCTCATCTGCTTATTTAATCTTGTATTTTCAAAAACAAATTCACAAAAACAGTCTGTCCAGTCACCAACAGTGAACTTAACCATTACCAATTTCCCCATCATACACAGGAAGTGGTTTCTCAACCATCGCCATTTCCAGGTTTCCATGGGTAATATGGCGTTTCCTTACCACCTCTTCAATATCTTTATCCTCTTTTTCTCCCATGTTTGTTTGTTTCCATGATGTTTTTATTTAAGGCATCAAAAGACACCCACTCCCTCCCTCTCGACGTCCCCTCCAAGCCCCAGAGCAGTCAGAATGATTTGTAAACTTCAAACGACTAAGAGCCCTAGCCTGCTCTCTTCTGCTCATTTAGGTAATTCAATAAGCCAAGGGGGGACGAGCACAGCGGCGCACCGCTTCCCCCTCCTACCCTCTGCCCCCTCTTTCTTCCTGCTGAAACCTCTGAAGGTCATCTGCAACAAATGTCAGTACGCAGAGGAACGAGCTTCTGTGAAGAGACCATCCACTGTACAAAGATGCTTCTCATAGTTCAATCAGTAACAGTGTGGAATTGTTTTGACAGAGGGCCGCATCCATGTTGAGACATAACGTGAAGATCACACATTTTAATAGTAAAGATCAATTTTTTGTTTTGTATTCCTGCTCCTTCACTCCCAGTTCCCATGAAATACAATCCCCATTGCTATAGTCTGATATTAATATCTGTGTTTGATGTGATAAGCTTAAGACAGTGGTCTGAAAGAGACACACTGAAATCCTCTCTCAGATGTTACTGTGCCTTTATCAGTGTATGCAGTGAGTTAGTTTATCCCTGTTTGGCCCTAAGAAGGCTTGATGTTGGTGATCGAGGGGATGAGGTGGAGTTACAGGAAAGAAAACCTTTAATAAGTTCTGCCATCCTCCTAGTTTGTCGAGACAGAAGTGGCGGCGGTTCCGGGTAGGTATTGCCACTATAGCCCAGACCCAGTAATGCTGGAACAGCATAATCTTCCTCTTTATCAAAACCACAGACATTGGTGGCCACTCCCAACTGTGGCAGCCTTTACCAACTAAATCTGCATCTGATAAACTTCCTTCTCCTTCCCTTCCCCACGGCTATATTTCAGACACTTCTAATAAAGACATATATAACCTTGTAGGTCAGAATGGTGCTCACACTGGCACCAAAGTCCACTGAAAATCATTTGAATTAAGCTACAAGTTATGTTGAAAGATAAATAAATAAGTCATTATTACTTCCATTAACCATATTTTATTGTAAATAGAATTCTAACAAAATGCCCAAAACAATGGTTAGTCATTATTTTCTTGTAAAACAGGGGAACTGTGTTTTCAGGTACTTGCTTTTTTGAAATTTATTGCAGTTTTAACCCCCACAATTTAAAACGGAGAAGCAGAGCATCCTGTCCTCAAGGCCTGAAGGGTCTCTCTCTCTCTCTCTCTCTCTCTCTCTCTCTCTCTCTCTCTCCCTCTCTCTCTCTCTCTCTCTCCCTGCCTAATCCCACCCCCAAAGGAGGCAGTAAATGGCCCATTTTATCTCTTTTCTGTCAACCATGACTGCAAGAGTACCAGATAGTTATCTAAGGGGAAAAAATAGTAAAAACAACTTAATTGCCCCCACAATTTTTTTACAGTCATCCAAAAACCTTTCAAACAAACTACGGTTGGGATGAAATTGCAGGGTCTCTTCCGCAGGAAGGCAAGCTGACTAATCACCCTCATCATTAATTCTAAAGCTCATCAGGGTTTTGGCTGCCTGCTGGCACTGCCCCCATTGCCACGCTTTCTGCCGCTGTCAAAGCCACGATGGTGATTTGTCCGAGTTGAAATAAAGCACACAAAGAATATTTGGATTGTGCTGTTCAAATATTTGGAGCACCCTGACACAGCTGCTGCCATCCAGAGCTGGCAAGGCATAGCCTGTCTGTAATTGATTTAATTATCAGTAATTACACAACCGTTTGTGCACATTGTGTAGTCCTGGACTGGGGAAGAGTGCTGTCAGTGGGTGGGGGTGGGTGGGTTCCGAGTAAATGATGTGTTTCCATCTTATTTAATACTGCGGTCCAGTCTGGTTAAAGTGCAGCCATACAGACACATGTACATGTAATTTAGTGGAGACTGACACAGTTGGCCACTGAGGGTGGCAGTCTGACTTAAAATGAGATGAGTGGAAGGGTGAATAAAGTAAAGTAAAGCAAGCAACATTTGGTGTATTTAGGTAAGATATCTGCAACATTTAACAATTTCTAAACACCAAACAATAACCATTAACAGGAGGATGTAATAAATAGAAAAAAAGATGCTTTGATAATTATACAATTAAAATATATCCAGGCTGTGCAATTTGCTCGTGAACTCCCGCTTGATGTGTCTGAGAGTTGGGGTGGAGGGAGCCGTTAAAAGCCTTGAGTTCTAGCCTGTAAATGTCATGTTTAGTCAAAGATTTCCGTTTCTACCTTCTAATTGGTGTCGGGGGATTTTGGTTTTTAAAAGGAGAAGGTAAAAAAAAAGCAAGTGGAGAAAGCAAGGAGGGGAAAAATAAGGCCAATAACTTCAGAGTTGCGGTGAACCCAGTCTAGGTTTTAATGGCTGCTACTCCAGGAGAGCATGGCTCGGGTCATTAAGACGGGAAAATGGGGTCACACTAGAAAAATAATCCCCACCTTTTTTTGGCAGCACAAGAAAAATATTGAGTCAACTCAGTGAAGAAGTTACTGGTATTCATAAAGTACATTCACTGACCAAAAAGTGTGGAGGAGGCGCCGCCGAACTGACAGCTTCAGCGGAGGAATGAGGCATTGGAGAAGGTGGGGTTTCCAAACGTTTTTATCTTGGGGTTCTAGAGCAAGACCTCTCCATTAGTTGATGTTTTTTCAAGTATCAAGGGTAACTCTTCTAGAGGAGCATCAAAGTGAGGATGAGCATTCTTCATTGTTCACATCAATCTGTAAGACTGTCACACAAAGATAAAACAATATTTCATGTGCAACCACCCTCCAACCTCCACGTCTCCTCTTCTCCCAACCCCTGGTTTTGGTCTCCACAGTGCGTGGGTTACTATACTGTTTACAATATTTCCAATTCGCTCTCAAGTGTTTTGCTTGGCTGGTTGTCCGGCCTTTTCCTTAGCAATTACAGGCTTGCTGGGTTTCTCAAATGGGGCTTTTGAAGAAATAACACTTTTCTCCTGGAGCTCAAGGGAAAAAACTGAGACATTTGGCCGGCACCTTGTACAGTCAATCACACAGACCGAGCTCAAGCTCTGTATGACGAACTTGGGCTAAAATATCCCCATACCTTGTGTGTGCGGCGGAATAAAGACAAGCAGACACTTTTTAGTCCTCACCAGAGTCAGTCAGCAACCTGCTGTCACTAATGTCTTTGTAATTTTATGGAATACAACAAATTGATTAAAAAAGTGTGGATTGTTTTAATTTGATTTCAACAGTGAAATATATATTTAAAGAATGTAGGTCACAATAATATAACAATTACCAGTATACCATGACAAATATATTGCATTTATGTTGGACAACTATTTCTCATCATCTTCACCAAAGTGTAGAACTGTATCGTATACTTTCAGAGGTCATTGTATCGGACCAAAACTAATGCAGTATTTTTTACAGTACAACTTGTCTCAACTTAGCTTTACTTGCTCTTTTTTGATTGTCCTTTGTCAGACACTACGGATGGTACCTGGTGCCTGGTGTTTTCAGTATCACCTTGATTGTGGTTGCAATCAAGCTGTACTAGCCTGTGGTGCAGACTTCCTGTGTACTGACCGAAAACTGGGACTGCAATTCTTTAAATGCCACTCAGGTTTTAAGAAATGGCTTCCATCATAATCACACCTTGGGCAATTAATGTGCAGACATTTCTCTGTCTGGATGCCAATGAAAAGCTCTCAAAAGGAAATTATATCCTTCATTGTTCGTGTTTGTTTGTTTCACGGTGAAGATGAAATCACAGCAACTTTAAGCGCTGAAGCAATGATGGTCAGCTAAGAAGCTTAGCAACATTGAGGGTGTACTATCAGCAGTGGAAAATTAAATTGAGAAAATTATGAACCAAGAGTGAGTTCAGTCCAGTAAATATGGACGTATCATACATTGAAAACACATCAGCTATGGTAGCAGTCCAGCGAGGCTTTACTCGTGGTTTTGATCCCACTACAGGACTTAAGGACGACGGGGCTAAAGGAATCCTATCCAAATTTGAAATCGCTCTCTGGAGGAATAAACTTCACAGATGCTCAAGATTTCAAAAATAATGATGAAGGACACATTATTTGGTCTTGTGAATATCATGCCAAAGGGGACAATGCATCAGCTCACACCATATGTGATCTCATATGGATGCAGTTGAAAACAAAGTGGAGAGTGACATAGTAAAGATTAACCTTCAAAAAATGAGTTGTTTATTAAAAATATTGGCCAACGCAAGTTATGTATTTTTCAGTCTAAATGATAGATATGCTTTTAACTAATTGTTTTTAATATATGTAGACAGTAGTATGCTCCCAGTAGCAGTAGAAAATATTAGGCTGATGGGCAAGAATGATTTCCGTTGTTCAGCAAAACTGTCAGTTACTTTGGAATGTCTCTTTTATTGACTGCTGTGGTGGTGCACCATATATATGGGCAACGTTTCCACCGCTGGTTCTGTGCACTGGCATGTGTTGTACATCACATGGACATAAAAATGTCTGGAGCCCAAAAAATGGACAAAAAAGTTGGATATGACAGTCCATTTAATATCAAATAACACAAATATTTTTCCAAGAAAAAATGTCTTTATATGGCTCAATCCATGTATGGCCACTTGTGCACAGGGGCTATACATATGGTTCACCACCACACTTAGTGAAATAACAATAGACCCCATGTGGCCACACACCTGTCCCAGTCAGTGTATCAATTATAATGGCTACCGTTTTCGACCACAGCGCCACTCAGTAGGTGCAATGGGTCATACAGCTGCCATATTAACATAAACATCCAAATGTCAACTCCTCAATACAAAAGACATTTGGCATAATTAGGCAGACCTACCTCATGGTCTGGGGTGTGGATTATTATCATCTGGTCACATTTATTTGATATCACAGTGACAGAGCATTTTCGTTTGCCTATCATCTTCCTGCCGTTTCATTAAGTCTTATACTGATATGAGCGCACGTCCACGATCCATCCTGCCTCAACCATTTCCCAGCATCACAAAGTGCTTTGGTATGACCTTTTCCAGTACCTTGTAGTAGTGTGTTCTCTTACACCCAAACTGTTCATCTGTTGATAACTCCACTGCCAGTCAACGCTCCATACATTCTGTAATTTACTCTGAGATATAAAAACACACCTTTGGTCCAAGTTATTCGCTTCAGTCTGGCATTTCATAACCCATCCGCATTGCCGCCATGTCATATATGTGCGCCCCTGCTTGGCGCTCAACATCTCTTCGCATCTGAGCAGCACACATCCCTCATCCTCCTGGCTGGAATTCCAAAGCCATTGAATGCAAAGCTACAGCAGGTCACGGGGTCAAATCTGAAGTAAGATCTCTTCTCATGACTAAATGCACACTTCATTCCGAAGCTTCTCAAAAGGGAGCCATGCCACGTAAACCTGTCTCACGCGTATGGAGTTACGCAACATACATAAAGTTTAATGACTCAAATTTCCAGCCCATATCATTGTTTCATAGATCTGGTCAGGTTAAATACTCTGATATGGTGCTGAATGTAAAGTCTTTTACCATAACTAGTATATTATAGGTTTGGATTCTCATTGTTTGGTATTTGACCCCTTTAAAATGGATGATTTTGGATATTGACCACTACAGGGCTCTGGTCAAGGAACACAGTCTCCATGAAATTTAAGCACATTACATGAAAAACAGTAAATGAACATGGTGCATCATAAAGGTTAATTAAAAACAGGTTTCTGAAAAAAAAACAAGAAAAAACAAACATAAGTCTGAGCCGTCATTATTAACCAACATCATTGGTTTGGTTTCGTCTTTGGTCATATAATGGAAAATGGTAAATGGACTGTACTTATACAGTACTTTTCTAGTGTGCTTGACTACCCAAATTGCTTTTACAACATGAATCAGCATTCACCCATTCACACAAACACTCATACAGTTGTGATAGAGGCTGCCATGCAAGGCGCCACATGCTCATCAGGAGCAGTATCCATTCACGCCATCATTCACACACCAATGGAACAGCCATTGGGAGTAACTTGGGGTTCTGTATCTCGCTCAAGGACACTCTGACTTGTGGACCGCAGTTGTCGGGGTTTTAACCACCAACCTTCAGATAAGTGGACAACCGCTCTACCAACTGAGCACCGTCATATATGCTTTGCTTACTGTTCATGTGCATACTGTCCTAGTGCAAAGTGTGATAGTAGCCACTTTAACATTACACAGAAACCTACTGAGTCCTCTGAGTGAGACTGTACCCACGGATTTTGAAATCCGTGCACAGTTTACATGTGGCCACAGATTAAGCACTCACCAGTGCAAATTCATACACTTGCATTTGGAAATACATGCAAGGAATTGTACATAACCTTGATCTAATAGTTCGGATTTTTCATGACCTCCTAATACGCAAAAGAAATATCTCTAAATACATAAATAATCAATCACTTCACAATAAAATGCATGCATATATTATATATATATATATATATATATATATATATATATATATAATGCATATATTGGTTATATAAAAACAATACATAATACTGATGGGACTTAGGGCCAGGGACAGATGCCAACATTCAACAATCCATGAATCTGAATCTGATTGCAAAATCCGTGGGCACGGATTTACAGATGAATTTTTTTTCTTTTCTCAACTGATAATAGGGGGGCACGGTAAAAACCACATTAGCAGTGCAATAACATCACCACTAGCAAGCCAGCCAGGGTAGTCAGTTAGCTTAACTTTGGCCAATAAGAAGCAGGCTAATTAAACTTCACTAACATCACAATGATGCAACAAACACAGAGAAATAACTAAATACAGATGAATAACTCCAATATTTAGCGATGACTAAAAACATCAGGGTTTATTTAAAACTTTCTGCATGTGTTTCTTCTAGTATGTGAAAAACGTATGACTTTCTATTCAAGTCTTTGAGGTTTATTGCTTTCGCCATCATCATACATACATGATAATTGCAGCTAGGATTAAAGGGCCTCAATACCCTGTAACCCCTCATGGTCTATCTCTAACACATCCCGTACTCATGCTTAGTATGAACATCCTGATACAACGACCACCCAGCAAGCTCGTGGAGGGTAAGGCCTCTACAGCTTGCAGCATATGGCCGGTGTCTGGTGTCTCGTATCAGCAGTTATTCAGTACCCTCCTGACTATTCTCCGGTCAGTGCCGACCATGGCAAATCCATTAATACCTGATTTCAGTTTTCATGTCTCATTGATGCACAATAGAAGTTTTAAATGGGGTAAATAAGAGTTAATAGCTGAACTAATCATTCCATCATTGTTCTTGTACATAGGCCATTGGAGCTAAAGAAGCGCTGCCAAACTAACAGCCTTCATTGGCTATTCAACACAAACTGGCTTCACCATATAAAATAAAAGCAAAGACACGGAGAACTCCTGCATTTAATCTCCTTTTTCAGTGTTCACTCATCCTGTTGCTGTCTTTATGAGTACAATTTTCTCCTTTCATATAATTCTCTTGTGTACACTTTCCATCGCCCAACCAGTTTTCACATATCCTTCAACTTCATCATTTATCTAGTCTCATCAGAGTCATGAGCCACCGCCACCAGTACCAAGATTTAGAAGGGAGATATAGTTTGCTGTTGTTCAGGGCGGATCACAAACTCTCTAAAGAGTCTGAGCGTCAAAGACTGCCGTCAGACTAATTATCATATATTATCTATTTAAACAGTTATCCTACCTTCAATCGCTCCTCATTGCCTCCCCCAAATAAACAATATAATTAATCATATCGTAGATTTAATCTGTTCTTTTGTACTGACTCAAGACAAGATGATAACACATCTCAGTGTTCTGGGGCACAGGCGGAGGAGATTGAGGCTCAGCGATAGAATGGTCCATAATTATCTATCTTCTTCTTTTTTAACTCCTAGTAAAAGATAAAATAGATATCATGTGTGAGGTTGTATATGAAGAGAGAAAAATGAAAGAAGAAGAAAAGGCATGAAGATAGAGGGGAACATAGTGAGAGAACAAAAGAGCACATTTTTAGGACATAAGTCATTGTCCCAATTGTGCAATTACAATAAATGTAATTGCACAATTGCTCTGCTAGTTTGGATGAAAGGCTAAATAAGATCAACAAAGTTAGCCTTGCATTGTCAGAGGGTGGGGAAAGGGGTTGGGGATGGGGGTTGAGTCCTTACCCTGGGGCTAAGAATATCTCCTCCCTCTGCCCTTCCACCCACACAAGGGAGTTAAAAATCCCATTTACCCTGACTGGAGCCAGGAGTTGGCTTGAAAAGGCCGGGAACAAAAAGAGATTTTCCACGGGACAAAACCATTACAATAGTTCCACTTTGATCTGGGCCCCCCCACCACTCCACTCCTACCAGTGCCAATTGAACTTTGTCACTACGCAACTGTCATCTGCAAAGGGACGGCCCTTCTACTCTGAATGAAGCAGTCCACAGCAATTTACTCCAGAAAAGTGCTTTGAAGTGCCAAGGAGAAGTCCAGCTCCTCGACTGCACTTCTTGGACTGCCTACCCTCTCTTCTCCCCTTCCCTCGTTCTCTTTCTTTCGCTTGCCAATTTCAAATGGCCAGCAGGACAGCGCAGACAGTCTGACAGGGCAGCAAAAAAAAAAAAAAAAGAACACACTAAACGTCCAGCATCTTTGCTTTCTTTCGCTTTCCCCCCCTCCCTCTCGTCTAAGTAACAGAGGCATGCAGTGTTGGCATGTGGATAATCAGCCATGGGGCCCTGCAACATCAAAAGATTGGAGAGCCCCTAAGAATACAAATGTGAGGCCTAATGGTACACTTCATTAATGTCTTCCCCATCAAAGGCCACTTTACTGACTTGGGAGATTGACTAATTTACACATTGTGGGAAATTGCTCCCAGCCATGCGTAAAACTGCCAAGCATTTATAAGGAGAGAGTCAGAGAGGGAGGTGTAAGGAGGTAAGTAGAAGGGACAGCCTCTGTTCTCCTCTCGAATGCTTTCTTCAACTGTTGGAAGTGGCTGAAGGCCAAACTACATTAATCACATATACAAACACCAGGGAGTGAATGTCTTTGTCTCTCATAAAGATTATTCCTCTAGGCATTTCAGCGCTCAATCGCTAATTCTGGCCTTCATCTCGTTCTCATCCTCGCCTCTTTCCCCCTGCTGGATCCACTTTTTCAGTAAACTTTAAAAAAAAAAATTTTTTTTTAAAGGAATGACATTTTAGGTTAATTTGCCACATTTTCAGAGAGTAATATGAGAAGATAAATGTTTATCAAGTTTGTCAGTATCTTTAGTCAGAGTTGGAGTGAGCTTATCGCAACAGTTCTGGGCTATTTGGGAGGAGTTCAGCTCCTTGGCTGCACTTTTTATACCGCTCACCCCGTCATTCTCCTTATTTATTGTCAATTTAAATGGTGCCTTTACATAGCGCCTTTATCGTCTGCTTGGCCAATAAATACAACACAAATAACCTGCTCACCAGGTTAACTATTTACACTATCGTTCATACGCTAAGTAATTAGGAGTGACTTGTAGGTTCAAGGTCTCAAGGACACTTTGATATGTAGACTGAAGGGGCCAGGGATCGAACCACCATCTTTCCAATTAAGAAGACTCTCTACCTCCTGAGCCACGGCTGCCCAGTTAATGGTGAGCAGTACAATGAAGACAATACTGATTCGGTAATGTGGCCATAGCTTGAATTGTAGCTTACATGGTGGCCCATAAGTCCATAACAACTTTTACATATTGAGCTTGAAAACACTCACAGACCATAGACATCCGCCAAGGCACAACAGTGCCCAATACAGACATAGCTGTGATCAGAATCCATTAGATCCCTTTATTTAGGAAAGCTTCATGTAGGTTTGTACATTCATTTATGAGCTATTGCCAAAAACCTCCAAAAGTGACCTATCTTGTAATTTTGTTAACAAACATTATGATGATGTCACTTGGTGAGGTCTTGATGTAACGTCACCAAAATTGAATTTTCTCTAAGAAATGCTGAAACCTATTTCTGGTTTACATCTCAAGTAAATCCATTCATTAGTTTTTCCTTAATCCTGCTAACAAACAGACACACAAAGGTAAAAGTATAACCTTTTTGTCGGAGGTAATAATAAAAAGATTATATGTATAAGAAAGATTTGTGACTCTTTCAAATATTAAAATCATACAAGCAAGAAGATAATAATAATAATAATAATACATTTAATTTATAAGATGCAAGATCTATTCCAGTTGTAAAATTATAACCTCAAATCCCAAAATCATAGACTTACAGTTGACATGTAGCGAGGTCAAATGGTTTTACAGACACAGTGCACCAGCTCTAAACAGCAGTACCCACAATTCTCCTATAGATAGCATTCAACCAACATCCGATCTTGGCAAATTAGAAAGTAGGATAAATATCTTCATCACAAAACATTATTCAAGTATTCATAATTCAAGGTAAATTAAATATTATTTCTATAACTTTAGTTTCTTATAGGATGTTTTCACTCAAAGCACAAGTAACTATATTAAAAAACAGACGTTACATTCCTAACATAAAGCCAAAATTTCTTCTATAAAACGTGTGCCACAAATATTTGCACTACTATGAAATCCTGTGATCGAAAGGTAACGGAAGCATATTTCCAGTCCCATTTTATATTTTTTTAGGTTCACCTGTTTGAATAGGAACTGGGACATAAATATGATGTGACAAAGGCCTTATTCTCTTTGGCGTCCTTCACATTGAGAAAGATCAGAGAAAACAACAATGAAGTGCGAAGAAAAGTTGTACAGCTACACACATCTGGTAATAGATACAAGAAAATCTCTCAACAGTTAAAAATTTAAGTTTCAACACTTCAATGGGATCAATAATTACAAAGTTCAATGAGACCCGTGATGTGAAATATCCGACTGGAAGAGGACATGTCTTCAAACTGATCCCACACACAGTGAGGAAGATGATGCACCTCATAACCACTTTCACAGTGAAGGGTATGGTGGTGGGGCTGTTTTACTTACAAAGGCCCTGGACATTGTGTTAAAGGACATGATTCCATGGAATTCTAAATATTTATTACAGGATGTATTTCCCACATGTTCATATAATGTCCAACATGGACACAGATCGCTGTGGGTGTGTAGTGGGATCTAGTTCAGTTCTAGATCAGTCGTAGGAAGTTGAAAGAGAGAGGGGTTCAGGGAACGGTTCCAGGAAGAGAAAGTTTAATTAGACGAATATCTTATGTTGAACTGATTGCTCTTTCTCCCTTATGTGCAACAATGTGTTGCACCTGATGTTGGAGAGAGAGCCAGTAGACACTCTACTGATCAGCCAAACTACTGGGCTTCAAGTCCTCATACAGTTAACAAGTGTTTATTATGTTTAGAAACAAAGATCTTCAAGGCCTTCAAGTTCATCTGTACAGTAGCACAGTCTCCTCACAGCAAAAAGGTTCTGGGTTCAAATCAAGCTCTGGTACTTTGGCTGGGAATGAGATTCTGAATAGTATAGAATAGTATAGAATAGTTGTCGGTCTGTATGCGTCGGCACTGTGATCATCTGCCGACCTTTCCTGGTGTAACCCCCCTTAACCGGTGTCAGCTGTTATTGGCTTAAGCTCTCAATTTACTCAAGAATGTGTCCTCTCAAACACAAAACTATTTATTTGGACATTGTACAGAATATTTTTTTAATAATTCCATGTAAACAGATAATCAATTTTTACATCTCCTGAACTTTTTCTTGAAGAACAAGTACCGATCCAACCAACAAAAATGTATTTTCTTTTTTTTATTTATTAAAAGTTGTTGTTTTTCTGCAGGATCTCCAGGTACAGTTTTGTTTTTCTTGATTTCTGGTAAGCAGAGATACAGTACAAAGACACTACTTCACTTAACCTTGCATCCAGATAGTTGTGAGATTGTCAAATAAGTGGGAGTGATGTTGACATCTCTGTTTGTGTGCAACTTACTTTGGTTCATTGATACCACTCTCATTGCATCGTTTCCAGCCACAGCATCTAAGAACACTACTTGCCCAGCATCACATGTCAGGCAGACACAGTTAGCGAGTATCTTGTGAACAGAGTGGAGCATTTAGCAGCTAAGGGCCCAGATATCTCCCATACCAGTTGAGCGAAATGTATATGGCTTGAGGGAAACTAAAAACAGAATTTAGAGGGATACTGGAATGAAAAAAAAAGAAAAAATGGACATGAAAATAACCCCATATTATTTCTCATGGTACTCCTTCTTTCACAGACATGCAAATAACACACACATTAACACATTTTAACTCTTTATATTCCTTTTAAATAAATTATTTGAATATTAAAATTTAAAACAAAATATAATCAGACTAAAGCCATCTAACACAAGCCTTCATCTTTCTCTTTGCCCTGACACTTTTATCTACATTTTCACAATCACATCCACTCACACACACATTCAAACTCATATTACTTCACCAGTTCATTACAGCTGGAGCCGCGTGAAGGTCAGCCTGTTTTACAACCATGTTAACCATTGCATGTGGCTTAAGTGACTGCTTCACATATGTTTGAAACTGTCGTACATACACGTTAGTGAGAGCAGGAACCTTGTGAGTGCATCTGTGTGTATGGGGGTCTGAAGGGAATTGACGCCTTCTTTGGGCCAAGGCACCTGCGACACAGAACAAGTCTTTCAGCGAGTGAATTAAGGCTTAATTTGTCTCCTTGAAACAGTGTAGCCAGCCACAAACACTGATGCCAAGTGCTACTCGACGGTAGCTTTGAGGAGAATTTTAAAAGTGTGTTAGTGTTGAGATATGTAAGCACTGCTTTGACATAAGTAAATACTCTGGATTGGGTGGGACACCTGTTTATGTTGGACATTGGGGGACATGACAGTAACATAAAGAAGTGCTCAATGTTTCCTTATAGCCAGAAAGTAGCAATGAAAACTTTTTCAAGGAGCTGCATTGGCTGTGTAACTTGAGTGGCGATTGCTGGCAGGAAAAGGAACGTCTAATATATTTTGTTCTCTGGACAGGGCTATGTGGTTGGTCCGGCATGCAGTAGTACACACGTCTGTCATTGGCTGATCAACAGAAGCGTTTTAAATATTGTGACTAATTTGACCAGTTAAGCCATCAAAGACCTTTCATCAATGAGCCTTTTTTATAGACTGCTCATCAATAAAGCTCTTCTCTGTTATCCCAGCGTTTGACTTAAACTCTCTATTCACAGTGAAGTGGTGCAGTGAGCTATATCACAGAGTATGTAAAAGTATAGCCTGAGGCAGCGCTGGGCCAAGCCACAAATGAGGGGGATCTCTCGATTGAACAATGAGGTCAGTATGAACACTTTGAGACACTCTTATCTGGCTGCTGCAAATCAAAAGCCGTCAGGGTGGTCAAACTAAATTTACCGGAATTATATGGAAGTCATGAAATATAATTTACTACATATGATCATAAATAGATAACCAGTGTCACGTGTAATAGGGGTAAATACAGTTTAACTTTGCTCTGGCTCCTGGGGGGTGGATGTGTATAGAACACAAATCGCTCCACCTCCCGTTGATGTTGCTGCCTGTTTTTACATCTTTATTCTGTCTTAATGTTTCTTATACAGCGTATCATTCCTTCTTTGATGGGAAATAGGTATTAGTTCCAAATAAAAAGTAATAAGCTCGTCTTTCAAGGAGGCCTACAGAGTCATAATATCTATGAGATATTGCAGGATCCAACTACATGTATTTAAAGAAACGGTTTTTACCAAATCTTGGCACAAACCAGAAGTTTACGAGCAGACAAAAAAAAAGAAGAAAGAAGTGGGTTCTGCCTTGGAAAGATTTTGTGGCTTAAAAACTTTGCCATCAAATAAAGTGTACCTTGGGTTTAACAAGGGGCCCCTATGTGACAAGATGGGATGGAAATGTGTTGGTCATATGCAGGGACCCAATCCTGGTTGGTGACCAAATCTCAGCTGCTGGATAATTGCAGTAAAGTATAAAATGAGGATAACATAAAACACAAAATACTATAAGGTTTTTGCTTTAGTATTGCATAGGAAAAAGAAGATCCTTAAGGAACTTTTTCACTTGGAGTTTGTAGGTGAATTGTATCATTGCTCATTTAACTTTAAGGAGAACTACGAGGAAATGCCATGCACCCGAAAAGTCGGTCATATCATTTTACAATTTTTCAACCCACATAGACCTTAGTGCAAGGAGGAAGTGGATTGAACTTGGGATATTTCTTGCACTAAGGGGGGATTTTTATCCAGCCATAATTTCTCAACCATTGGTCCGATTTTATCCAAATTTGGTTCATATGAATCTAGTCAAGGAGATCTATCTTCTTTGTAGCATATTTTACTCTAATGCTTCATATTAACTCATTAAGGGGAGCTTTTTTACGAAAAATGCTGTTTTTCGGACATAACTTCCTAACTGTTGGTACAATTTAGTTCAGATGTGGTGCATTTGAACGAGTTTGAGGAGATATTATATTTTATTCTAATAGTTCATATTTTACTCACAAGGGGGAGCTTTCATTTACAAAGAATAGTGCTGACATAATTTCACATTTAATGTGAGGAGTTCAATCACGGGATTGCTGCATATTGCCTTTCTGGGATATATATATAATCTATATATATATTCTGTTTGGATGAAAGCATGGGTCTAGTTTATTTTTTGTGCAATGAACTTCTGACATATATTTCTTCATTGTAAAGAATAGTGACAACATGGAGCTCATAGTATAACCCTACAAAGCTCGGAGTAATGTGGATTTGATTCATTTTATGATCATAATTCAGTTTGTTCTAGATGTTTTAATGTTCTTATAAACAGTTACAAATGTTGTAAAAGGCACGATAGGAATGGTGAACCAATATTTTAGGAGACTTAGCAGAGACTTGACATCAATACACCAGAGTCGAGTCTTGTAAACCTCAAACAGGGAGCTTGAATTCACCTTTTGTCTGACCCAAAACGAGATGCTGGGGAGAAAGCACCAATCTAGTCCACAGATCTCAAAGAGAGGGAGAGCTACACTTGGATTTAAGTAATGTGGTTCTCCTTGTTGAACAAATTCGCCATTGTGACTCGTTAGGCTGATACTATCCACATACCTGCTTTTGGGGAATGCATGTGAAAAAGCGGTTAAGAGTCTCTGCCAAGAGAAGGGATGGAGTGGTAAGGAAAGAGGAGGGGCTCCGCTTAATGGGTCACAAATTCACATTGAGAGGAACCACATCTGCATTTTATCAGCAGCGCCCAGATAGTGTTACAGGGGACGATTGTCTGCAGATTGGCCATCGGTCCTTTTAAAGTGGTAAATTGTTGAGCAAAAGCAGAGCTGTATGCAGAATGACGTCGAATGGCGCAGCCTGCCACTCACAGACACTGTCAGGTCGACACCATTCACAAAGGCCCTGTTGAGCAGCTATTGAAATATTCCACACATTGTTCAATTAATAAACCCTTAACTCAAGCTTTCAATGCAAAGTTTGTTTGCTTTTATGTTCAGTTACCTATTTACAGGTAGGAATGAGAGTCGCAGATTCACAGCGTTTATGAGCAATGTCTTAAGCAGAATCTCTTTTTACTCTCCTACATCAAAAGCATCAGCTGTAATTTGGCAAAAAAGCCTTTATCTGTTCAGACATGGTCTCTTCCCATGCCTGACCCAGAACATCCCCTGACACATCTTCCCCACAGGGAGGTGTGGATGTGGGGTCAGCGTGGTCTGACAGAGAAACAAGTCCTGTGAGGCGGTCAGAATCCCCGCAGGGACCTCTTGTCTCCCTCTGCTTCATTACCATCTTCCCCCCTCTGTCTCCCCTTTCATCTGCGGTCTATCGCTGGCTCCAAGCGGCTCACATCCGGGAATAGGGGTGGGAGGCTATGGACGGAGCACGAGCGGATATGGGAAAAGGCAGAATAAACATCAAAAAGAAAGGGGATTTTCATCTTATTTTTGAATCAGCTTTACGACAATTGCAATGGACATAAAAAAACAGAGAAAGAGACTATTCTTAGCTGTGGGACGGAAGATTTCTCCTCTCTGTTCCCTTTTTTCAAAAGTTTCCACTCAAATTTTTCTCAAAATCATATTTTTATCTGACTAGATATGTAAATTATAATTACACTGCAGCTGTTGAACACAATTGTTAATTTTTATATAAAGGTCCAAACTTTTTGGACCTAAGGTGACATTTTTGATCCAGTGCTGCTCGATGCACCATCAGCCCAATGATATATGATTTTTTTCCCACCTTTATGACCAAGCACTTGTAAGGTTAGTTATAGATGATGTAGTTCATCCATTCCCTGCACACCATTTAACATTTGGCAGGGGCTCACAAGCATTACCATCATTTCATGGTGTTTGTTAATTTTCGTACACTTTGAGTCAATGGCAGCTGTCACAAACTCAGTGCAGTAATTTCCCTCTTTTATAGAAAGGATGGGGGTCTGGCAAGAGTTAGCTGTCCATTTGTGCTGCTAACCGCAAAATGTTCTCAACAAGCACACACAGTTAGTTGTTTGTATAACTTTTATTCGTAGTTTGAGAAATCTTCACACATTTTCGGTGTTGTACATTTGGAATGACCTGTCATCACAGAAAAAAAAAGAAAGTTTAGCTTTCTTTAGTTTAGAAAGTTTAGTTTAGATAGCCACTGATATTCTGCACTTTCTCCCAAACACGGGGAATTCTGATATTGAGTAACTCCCAAAAAGAGTGCCAGCTAGGACACAGCATCAGCTGACCAGACTGGTGCCCTAACTGGTTATCTAAAAGCATGTGTGGCTGTGATATTAAATCATTTTAGTGCCTGGGTTTCAGTGTTAAGTAGTGCTTGCAGTCCAAGTCGCATGATTACAAATATAAGAACATTTTCAGAAGCACTCATAGCATCATTTTTTAAAAATCAAATAGCTTTAAGTAGCTTCCTGTGGGGGTCTTAAACGAAACGGATAAGAATCAGCCAGGGGAGACACCTCCACATACAGACGTGGTGTCAACAGAAGGACTTCCATATGAGGTGAGATGACATCAACAACTTTATGCTGATTCTTAGGATGATCCTGCTACAGGTGGCACACACACACACACACAAACATGCACGCACACAGACATGCGCAGACATTTTTAAAATGATCTTGATGATTTTGTTCAAAGCAACAAAATTAGAGAGCATAACTTATTATTTAAACACAAGTCATTCTTGCCTTCCTTTCTGAGTGATCTTTTTTGATCTATGTGACAACAGTGATTTGGGATGAAGTTGTGGAAAAAAATACTTAAATGTAGTAAGCTATCTTCACAACGTTGCTGTTCGCTTAGCTTGTTATTCCTTACTAGTCAAATGGAGTTATTGGTAGCTTTGCTCACTGCGCTTCCCAACACTGAGGTGTGTTGGGAAGCGCCCCCCGAAAACTAATGAAATCAATAGCTTCACAAGACAAGCATTAAGTTACTGAAATATTGGCGCAGTTATGATTCATATTTTCCGTGAGTCTTTATTTTGATTTCTGACCTTTTTGAAAAACACAAACCTTTGCAATGCCCACATAAATCTAAGATTAAATCTTTGTGTGAATTTGAGTCCTCTCTCAAATTCACACAAATTCACACAAATACACACGCTAACCTTTGTTTATGTGCAACTCTTCTGCAATTCTCTATCATCCACCCCCCCTCCCAACAAATTGGCTTTCTAGCCAGACTTTCATGTGCCCCCAGACTCCACTAAACAAGACAGACTCCAGCCATTCCCCTCACCCCAAAGCTCACCCTATCATATCCTTCTCTCATTCCAGCCCTCCTCCCTCTCTCCCTCCTCCTTCACTCCCTCCCACTTGGGCCTCTGTGACTGTTGGTCCGCACAAGGTCCCACTGTAATTGGTTTAGACATAATTTACTGCCCACTTGGTAATGTAGCATTTCAGCATCTGATAAAAATCATATCAAGTCACAGAAATGGGCGCTACGGCTTGAAAGGGAGTCATTGTAATCATGTAGATACGAGAGGACGTTCCTGCTCTTTCTCACTCAGCCTCTCTTTCTTTCTCTCTCTCTCTCATTTGCAACTGTCTTCTGTTTCTGCCCCCCTCCAACACACGTGCGCATACACACAAACGCACACACATGTGCATGTTGTCTGTAAAGACACATTTATTATATTATTATACATAAAATATATTTAAAAAATAATATATATGAGCAAAAAATAACGTTTTAAAAATAAAAAAGGGTGTGGAACAACCTACTTGCTATTACACTCACCCATGCAGTCACATAAATATAAATATGCATTCATGTACGTATTAAAATGTGTCACAAATACACATACCCTTTGTCCCAATTCTCGAACTTGGCCCTAAGATGCATCACACAAGTGCGTAAGTGCGCACTCTTACAACGTAGAGGAAATGTGCACTTAGGGGCGTCAGTGCTCAAGGGTCTGAAGATTTAAACGCACAATTGGGAGGCAGAAACATTGCATTGGCACATGTATATTGATATTAAATATGTCTTTGTGCTTTAATATTGGGTATTTGTTTTAGCATTGGTGCTTACACTCACTCAGTATGGTTCAGATAATGTTAGTTAAGCTAGCAAAAACCACTCCTTCCGGCTTGCCCGTCAGAACTCCCGGCATTTTTTAGCTATTTGTATTGTCCCAACAGTTTAGGTATTCTGGGTTATAGCGTTGGGTGAAGGGCAGTCTGGCTCGGACTTGCGGGAAGGGTGTATTATGGGTGCATTATTGGTGCATGAAGGCACTACTGAGCAACCCTTGAAAACCAAACTAGAGAATTGGGACACCCAAAGGTCTTGAACCCTTTAGCGAGAATGCGCAATTGAGGGACACAAGTGGGCAAGTGTGACAATTGGGACAAGGCTATACCTAAAGATATGTATATAGGCATGTTAAAGGTAAGGTCATGATATAAACAGAGGGCACTTAAAGGGAGAATGTGATTAAACTCTGTAACAAATAGAAGCTTTTGGGTTTTGCAGTGGAAGACAATATCAGAGAAGAAGAACTCAGTGAAAAAAGCACAGCCTGCTGATATTTAATTTAGTTTAGGAATAATGAGGAAATTGGCATTTTTTGAACACAGAGCTCTGTGATCTCTGGCAGGCATGTTGAGTAACGACGGTGCACAAGAAGAATGGTGCAAGATCAGCATTTTTTAACTTTAATTAGAATTTTTCAACCCCATCTCATATTTTATGTAAGGACAGCAGAGGAGTGTTGATAAAGTCAACCCTTCTGCACTCTCCCAGCAGCATTTATTTTTTAAAACAGGTATTTCATTATTCAGAGAAAAGGATTAACATGATGCAAGGATGTGTGTTTCCGCATTTTGTGAAGCACGAGGGTGGTGAGAAGCTGCCAGTGGGAGAGAGAAAATAGAAATATAAATCTCTAATATAAAGTTAAATGATGACAGTGAATTTGTAAATGTAGCTGTGTGTGATGTAAATCTAACTGTCTTCATTCAATTAACTTGTGGCTTCATATGGAGCTGGAGGAAATGCAGCTGTCGTTCCGCTTCATGCTGTCTGTGAAGCAGAAGTTTAGCCCCGGGCTGATTCTGCTGCCGCATTTGTTTTCCACACCATCAATGCTGAGCTACTGTGGCACTGCTATTAAGAAATTATGGTTTTAATTTGTATGATAAATTGCAAATAGATGTGTTTTTCTTGGCTAAAGATGGTAAGTTCACGAAAAAAAAGAGTGTTTTTTATTCATATTATCTCAATTAATCCGTGAGGTTGATAAATAGATAAGACTGAAACTCATTCAACAGTTTGGTTTCAAATTAATTCATATTACTCAAATGTAAAAGCTCTATAACTGTATATGGTAATTATTAGTGATGTAGATGGATATATGATCCATGTGTTCAGCTGAGTGTAAAAGGAATTTTCTTCCACACCTAGGAATGCAAAAAATGGTAATAAAGTAATAAAGTTCCCATTTATGACCTTTTAGCTGGCAGAATTCAGTCTCTGAAATAAATTATTGGAGATATAGATAACTTAGAAGTAATATTTCATATTTCTCTTCGTTGGCCAGTTCAAATGTAGAAATTCCAAGACAATTATTATAACTAGTTTTTTGTTTATTTTAATCATGATTTTTTTTTCACTTTCAGGAGGCGTAGATCGCAAATTAAGTTTCTTATATGCCTTCTGAGTCTGACTGACCACTCGAAGCGCTTTACAACAGAAACCAGCATTCCCATGAATAAAGACCAATGGAGGCCATTGGAGGCAAATTGGGGATTAGTATCTTGCTCCAACAGACTAGATTGGCTGGGTTAGGTTTCAAACCACCCATCTTTCAATAAGCCTAACCTCATGAGGCATAGCCACCCACTAATTCTAAATACTACAGCCAACCAAAAGTGAAATGAAACCATCTTGGATGGTTATTGTATGTAGATGGATATGTAACAAACCCCATTTTCAAGTAAATCAAAAAATTCCTTCTGTATATCTGTTTTTATCAGTGTTAACAAAAACTATCTCTTCAAGGATCATCTGCTCCACAGCCACATAAAGGAAGAGGCCGCTTGGCCAACAGAGACACTATCTAAACACTAAACAGAGGTAAAATAGTCCAGATAAGTAGAGAGGTGATCAGGCTGTGATCAAAGACTCGACTTTGCTTCCAAGGAGATTCCTTCCTCTAAAACAACATGACTGATTGTACTAATTATCCAATGCCAACTCCCCTTCAGCATGATAAGAACTTTCTTTTATGTGAATGAAGTGTCTGTAAGGAAGTTGGAGCTTCATCACCTTTCCCCGTCTTGTTAGCAGAGGTGGTGAAAGTACACACATTCTTTGCGCCAGTGGAAGCACAGTTCATGTAAAAAAAATTTAAGAAGACCGATATAATATAAATATTGATTCAACTTCCTTTCCTCAAGTAAAAGTGAAGTAGTACAATTTAGGAATGTAATCATGTTGTCAAAGTGAAATGTTCAAAGGACATTTCTATTGTTTTTTTCTCATACAAACCTAAGTTACCCTCATGTCACATTAATATCAGATATTAATTTAAGGGAATATGATTTTTAATTGAACCTCTCTGGCTGTCATTCACAGAATGAGCATCATGTAGAAAAGAGATAAAAACACAGACATCACACTTTTCTTAAGCAATGATGCAAAATGAAAATGATTGACCAAGATAAGGAGCATGTTCACGTATGGAGTAGAATACGCATGTATTTTCGTTAAAATATAGGGTGTAAAAGTGAAAATTGGTCAAAAAAATACAGATAGGTACTCCAGTAAAGCACAGATATCTCAAAACTCTGCTACCTTTTTACTTCCCACCTCTGCTTCTCACCAACAGTTCTATAAGCTGCAGCTGTGTCTGCTGACATTTGAATTTGAAGTTGAAAACACATCATAAAATGATGTATTTTCTACATATTTGTGAAATTCAGTATCAAACTCGGCCGATGATGCCACCATCGGTTTATCCCCAAGAAGCCCCCATTCCCTGCTTTTCACAACCAATCCTCCTGACTGAACTCCCCAAATGAAATGTGACGTTATGTCCACAAAACAGTATTTTCCGTCAAGTACAGCTCCCTCTGGTGAGTAAAATATGAACTATCAGGGTAAAATGTGATTTTTTTTTTTCAGAATAGATGTCCTTGAGCATATTCATATTTACCAAATGTTTTACTAAATCAGACTAACTGTAAGGAAGGGATATCTGAAAAACAGTGTTTTTGAGAAAAAAACTCCCCTTAGTGAGTATGATGTGAAATATTAGAGTAAAATATGATATAAACAAGATAGATCTTTTCCATTTGATTCATCTGCAACCAATTTGGACTAAATCAGACCAAATGGGTTTTGAAATTATGGCCCGAAAATGTTGTAATGTCCATAAAAGTCACCTGGTGTTGGAAACACACAAACAACTTCTTCCAGAATCAATCCAGTTCTTCCTCGCACTAAGGTCTCCTCAGGTATAAAATTGCTATAAATGACCCCTGAAATTGTTTTTGAGTGTTTGTGTTAACACATAGGATTTGCGATGGTGGATAGAACGATTCTATGATCTCCACAACTTTTCTGGGATATAATCAGTCAATGGGTCTACAACGAGTCCTTTAATATACATTTGCTGGTAGTCCTGAGGTCAAGGACCCCTTAGCCGTGGAATTCACTGCCTGAGCAGATTAGGCTTGCCAACACATTATCGTTTTTTTAAATCTTTCGTCAAAACATTCTTTTAGAAGCAAAGCCTTTTCTGCTGCATGACCTGATTTGTAATTGCTTTTGCTGTTATTTTGCTGTTTTTATTGTTGTGAAGCTCTTTGTAACCTTGTTTAGATAAGTTATACACAAATAAAGATACTTTTATTATTTTTATCCATATATTTATTAGTCTATGAAGCATTTATCATCGGAAACATTAGGAAACCTTTTATTATTATATTTCTGTGGAGTCTAATTATAGCGTTCCATGCTTTTGTACATCGGGATTTAGACAGGATCCATGTTGAAAGTGACCACAGGCCTCCACTAAGACCTGCTGTCCCTCCACTGAGACGTTACAGTGAGGCTTGGTTGGAGTTTCAGTTGTTGACGATGGTATCTAAACAATGAGGTGGAAGAAGCTCAGACCTGCCGCAGGGCCGCTATTCAAGGGAGAAATATTAGTACTCATTGTGTAAAGTTGGTTGTTTAAGTCCCCACTAAATTAAAAACAGATTTATATCCTCCCTAGAAGAAGGGCTCGGAATAAATAGGTGGTTTACTTGATTGTTCCAAAGTAAATAATTTAGAAAACTGTTTCCATTCACTTTGGAGCTCGTCTGGGTCCCATTTACACCACAAGTTATTTAGCCATCTTGCACCAGCACATCCATGACCATACACACAGCTGAAAGGTATTGTGCACTTAGAGAAAAACCTTGAGCTCGGCCAAATTTAGTTGAGTTGAAATAACAGAGAACGGATTAACACTACGTGTGGCTATGCGGTTGAATGCTCAACATCTGACTTGATAGTTTTAACAACTTAATAATATGTACAAAAAAGGCAAAAGTGAGGCTCCAATTACGACGGGGCTGAAGAAAAAGGCAATCTGTTCACAGGCCGGCTACAGGACTGGAAACCATTTTAGAA
The DNA here is from genome assembly GCA_037951165.1 of Lophius americanus. Lineage (NCBI taxonomy): Eukaryota > Metazoa > Chordata > Actinopteri > Lophiiformes > Lophiidae > Lophius > Lophius americanus. The sequence continues at coordinate 6,879,986 of JBBDHG010000047.1, forward strand.
ACCAAATAGCAAGTTAAGTGTTTTTTATTGCTTTGGTTTGTTGACCATTGCCCTTAGAACTCAGATCAGGTGTCATTGGAAGACAGAGTAATTGTATATTAATCCTTCTTAATTCATCTCAGAACTATGTAACGAACCAATTAATTCATAACACCAGCTCTTTCCTGCAGGTATTGGAACATTGCCAAGATTTCAAAATCCCCTCACCCCAAATGAAACTGCACAAGAAACTGAAACCTTATAGGACTCTGCACTGTGGTCCTGACATCACAATTTCATCAGTGTTTGGACTCTCGGAGGGTCTTCTCTCCACACACCAGTGTGCCCCGTACAGGCCAAGAGTCAGGAATCAAGTGCAGCTCGTGGATTTGTTACAATCAAAGCTCTTCCCATTGATGGAATTTTGATCTGTTTCAGCCCGACACACAATACCTATCACACACACACGCACACACACACACTCCATCTCAGTCTATTGTCGAACCCCGGGGATTAACTTCAGACCAATAACACGCAATTAGATATATTTTCCCCTCTTAAGCCTATTAGGATTCAGCTGAACAGTCGGTGGTGGTGCTTTATCTGAATTTAATTGTGTTTCTTATGCCCAATGAGCTGTGTGCAGCAGGGGGTGGAGGGGTGGTCGTAGAGTAAGACGAAAAGCCACACATGACGGCCAAGATATGAACTAAAGTGACGTTCAAGTGCAGAGCTCTGCTGAGCTTTCTAGTCTCTTCCAGCTATATCTTGTCACATTGTCACTTTGCCCGCTGAACCCTTAAGCCTTCTTACTAATCCTGTTTGAAATAAGAAAAAGAAATAAAAGAAAAAAGAAATCTCCCCCCATTGCTTTCGGCCGTTTATTCACAGGCCTCCTCATTGTTGGTTGAGTGGCACACCTGCTGCATAGAGTATGAAGAAAGGAAAATTCAAATAATGATTTATCGATTAGATATAAAATGAATTCAGTAATTCAATTCAATTTTCATATTTTGTAAAGCTGCAATTTACACATATACAGGAGGATGCACTTTTCCATTTATTGGTAGTCCACTAATGGTTTTTGGTAAACAATAACCCACGGTACCAACTCCTATGATGACATTTATATTCAATGCAGAAACCAAATCCCCTTCAGGGGCCTCATCCGTACCTGCTTTGTCTTCTATTTCCCCGCCTGTTCCACATTTGTTCTGTTACACATGTGATGTCTCAACTCCTTTCAATTATATGATTTGACAAATGGAATGATGATCCCTTCTTGTCAGGTGGATGTAACACATTTGCCGGCAAACTGAATGAATCCGTAAGAATTTAATCACCTCCTCATTGATGTGGAAAGAGCAGCGCAGGGACCTCCGCAGGGAGAGACATGGAGGGAGAAGTTATCACGCGTAGCGCTGGAGGTGGAGGTGGAGGTGGAGTACGGAAGGACGATCAGATGCTCCTGATATGATAGCACAGGTCTTTCTTACATTAACTTGGCACCAAACCAGAAATGACGATAACTACAGAATTGCATCCTCTCCTCCACGAATAAGTGTGCCTTTGTGATACGGCATCCAGCTCATGACACCAATATCTTCAACAAATTGCTGCTATTAAAAGTAAATTGCTACGCCCATAATGAGAGCAGTGATCTTTGAGAGACACATCAAGGCTCGTGCAATCCAATCAGAACAAAAACAAACATCTGAAGCTTCAAGCTCTCATTACACCATCACCCCTCACGAGCCACACAAGTGTTTGAAACACTTCTAGATGATTGAACAAACAAATTCCAACATTTTTAGTGTTTGACTTTTGGGGAGCCAGATTAGTAATCATATCTCTGTCATGTTATCCCATGTCTGGGCTGGGAGGAGGAAGAGGAGGAGGGATGGGATGGGTTAGGGGGTACAGATGAAGGAGGGAGCGAAGGGTTGGTTGGGCTTTGCTGAAAACATAATTGGCATGGCCCTAGTGACACTGTCTGTCAGATTGTGCTGTCCCTCTCTGTGTGCATTTGTGGGGCCCCTGCGATGTTTCATTAAACAAGGAGCAGGGCCTCTGAGGAGATGTTTGTGCAGCCTCCATGGCTCCACCACAGCGCGCCTTCCCCATCAAGGCCCCGCGTTACTATACCTAGCAACCCCGGCTCATAATGAGACGCAGCATATACACTTGCTGCTCAGGACTCTGTGTGTGTGTGTGTGTGTGTGTGTGTGTGTGTGTGTGTGTGTGTGTGTGTGTGTATGTGTGTGTGTGTGTGTGTGTGTGTGTGTGTGTGTGTGTGTGTGTGTGTGTGTGTGTCTGTGTCTGTGTGTGTCTGTGTCTGTGTCTGTGTGTGTGTGTGTGTTTGTGTGTGTGTGTGTGTGTGTGTGTGTGTGTGTGTGTGTGTCTGTGTGTGTGTGTGTGTGTGTCTGTGTGTTGAAATGGTAAATGAGCTTGACCATTAAGATTTTCGTTAAATCAGATCATAACTTAGAGCAAACGCATAACTTGCATTTTATTCTTCTATTCTCTGTTTAGTGTTTTCTAGTGTATATATTAACTTTATTCACATTTACATGACTGACAGAATCTTTGTTGTTCATTATTCTCCTGGAGCTAAACAAGAGCTGTATAAAGTATTAAGTTGCTCTTGTTCTACATCACATTAAAAAAATGTAATGTATTAGAAGTATTAAAGTCATTTTTCTGAAGCAGTCACAGCACAGCAGTCACAGCACACACAATCCATACAGTGATATATATATATATATATATATATATATATATATATATATATATATATATATATATATATATATACACTTACTCATTTTTTATATATACACTTACTCATTTCCAATGAAAATACGTATGACACTTACTCATATATATATATATGCATATGTATATCACTGCAGTCTGTAACAATGCTACACAGTGTTGATATAGTCTTTCTTCAGTTTTAAGAATTGTAGGTTTTAGTGTAATCAGAAGTGATGGTTTTATCCCAAACTGTACTGTACGAAGCTTAAAATCAGATCAGACGGCAGGAGCTCATGACATAGTAATAATTATTGACTACAATCTATACCGGTGCAATGTCAGTGTGTTTGGTGGCAAAATTTGTCTCTTTAATTTATGACGAATCGCAATTCATGGGTTATTCACTGCAATTTTAAGGATTATAATGTAAAATAAACTGATCAACCATAAAAATTAAACCGCCCAGCTGCTCTCTTTTATGTCCTATTTTTGCTTGCAAAACAGCTCTGCAATGCACAAAATGTTCTGAAACCTTTCTATCAAAACCAGAATGAACTTTTCAGCAATTTGTGCTATGCTAGCTCTTCTGTGGGATCAGACACAGGCTGGCCTTTGTTCCTCACACGCATCACTGTCCCTTCGGTGCTATTGGCCATGCTGCAAATTCAGCGGTAGCCCTACTTTAGAACACTTTGGATGGTAATCAACCCATTTCAGACCAGAACCACCTTACAAGCTCTGCAGCTCTGGAGGTGCACTCACCATTTTTTCTTCTTATAACACATAAACTTCAAGAATAAACTTGACTCACTGTGTTAAATAACCCATAGACTGTCCGGTGGCATTGTAACTAGATAATTATGGATATTCATTCACTTGTCAGTGGTTATAATGTTATGTGCATCTCATATAACATCATTTTTCATTGTGACTCAGGAGGAGGAAAAGTACTTTTTGTTTAAGTTTTAATCAGTCAAGCAACAATGAAAATACGCATGACACTTACTCATTTCCACTTGGCACAAGACCATTCAACTTGATTAGTGAGGATGAATTTCAGTCTGGGTATGCCAAATGGCATGAAACAGACAACAGTTTGGTCTTATAAAAGTTATTCATAGACGCCAACTAAGCTGATCGTCACTACTTGGTCCATTCAGTTATTACTCCAAAAGTATGCCTTCATTTCAAATTTAGTCAACAATTCACAACCATCTGCTTTATTGAAACTAATTACACAACCGTTACACTTTGACACAGACAAATATAAAACAGAACCCAGTTGTGCATAAAAGGTTTGAGGCTCCTTGTCATGGGCCTCAACTTCAACAAAGATAGTCATCAGAGATATTGCGTAAGGAGGGATGTGAAGCACGCATACTACACCGTATAAGGTCTCATATTGTACCGATATGGCAAAGGGGTCAGTGAGAGCACGAAATGGGTGGACAGTATAGTTCATCTATGACTTAACCTTTGCCTCTGAAAGAGGCAATCAGAAAAGTTTCATAAATAATAACACGTCAGAAACAGATTGCTATGCAGGTCACTTTAAGACTTGGTGATTTTGAGGCCAAGCTAACTTTTCTTAATTTTTTCTTTTTTAAAAGAGGGTCAGCATTGGAGTGGTTATCATTGTCTAAATTACCTTCTATTCCACCATTCTGGATGCGCTTGATATTTTCCAGTGAGTCATGCGGGAAGAGTCCTCCCACATTGTAGTCAACGGCTAGACCCACCACTAAAGAGCACACTTGTACTTCTCACTATGATCATCTGTCCATCAGGTGAAATTTAATAATGATATTTGTGTAACTCAGCCTCATAATTCCCGTACACTCAACAGAAGCTAAATATTAGACCACTTCGGCTGGCTCCACATGTCTGCTTGTGTCTGTTAGCAATTAGTATATAGGTTTGTGCGCCTCCATTGTTTGGACTGTCGGCCTCTCTGGGAGATAATGAGCCATAATCGTTGAGTGACGCCATAATTGCCAAGGTGTATGGTGACATGACAGCCAACGCAATTACCCTACTTTTGGCATCAATGCTCTCATTAAATGATGTCATAGAAACATGACACGATGAAAAAACATACACACCCCGGCAAGCTTTTATTTGCACTCATGTTTGCACATGCCCTAGAAACTTGCATTTATTTCTGAATTTAAAAAAATCCAAGCGTTAATGTTCAAATATAATTTCAAAGCCAACACTGGAATAAAGTTAATATGCAGTAAATGTAAAAAAATTTACTTAATAAGATAATTATAGAGATTTGAAGACCTTAGTACTTCTGCCATGTGGGTTCATATTTTACACTGGTTCACCCGTTTCACTGAACTGCTTACTTAGCTGTTTAAACATCAGCACATAAATGTATTTGTTTATATCTGTAGACAGTTTATTTATTACTGCCTTTTTTACCCCGTCTCTGTATATATTTATGAATCACATATATACAATGTTTTCCCATTAACTAAATACAAATTACATACTACCTTTATAGTTTACATATTTTACTATTACTCAGGCTAAAACAGTACAATAATGTACTTTGGATTTTATTCGAAGTATCCAATAAGGTGATTCTTAATCGCCTTATTTGATACTTTATCCGTAAGAAAACCTGGTCCCATAAGTCTCACAAACCTTTTAGATGCTTTGAAGAAAAAATCCTCGAATTAAAAATATTTCCAATAGTATGATCAAATGTTGGCCTACTTTAACCAATGATTTAAAAAAAAGAGAAAACGTTAATTATCTATGAAAAATATTATATTTATACACATCCCTCTGTTTGTTTTCAACCACTACATGTTTCATGACTTGTAACAAATGGCATGTCCTGTATTTGATCTACAGAGACAACATATATGGAACAAACTGATAGAATAAGTTGGGAAATTGTTGTAAATTTGTGTTAATATTTAATCATAAAACAGCATAAACCTTATGCTGTTTTTCTTTTGAGCAAAGAAAAAACATAACATAATCATCAGCCTTTCATAAATAAGCAATAACAGGCTGGTGATTTAACTATCATATTTGTAGGGTAACCATATATGTTGCATAATCATCTTTTTGGACTAGTTTGTCTGTGTTTGGTCTGTATTACATAACAATACCTTTAAGACAAAATACTCATGGGTAAAAGTAGTTAGGAGGGCCTGCGATCTAAAAATGTGGATTCAACCTGACTGTGTTTTATATAAAAATAAAATAATTTGAATTTAAGTAGATTAGTTGACAATCATTTTATTCATCAACATGAACATGTGTTAGGACTGCTTGTTGCATATATCTTATTTGTTTTATCTTAATACAGATTCTGATTATAACCCCAAACTGTCAATATTGAATGCCTTTATTTTAGCCATTTTAAACCAGATTTATATTTCTTTCAAAATCTGTGCAACTTTATATCTTCTAATATCTAATATCCGTATCTAATTTACCTTTATATTTCAGTTTGCGGTATTAAAGAGCAAAACGTTTATATTCTCTATATTCCCTGAACCTTAAACGTAGAGTGACTACAGCCTGATGTTCAGTTCTGTTTTCACTTAAATCTGACTTATAGCTGCCTTTTCAAGGCGGCTGTTCAAAGTGTACAAAAGTATTATTTTATTAAGTGCTATGAACTACTGGTGTTTTAGTCCTCACTTAAACGTATGCAGTAAAAAAAAAAACGTGTCAAGCAGATATTTTGTTACAGTTTTATTGTCACACCTAATCCCATTCATCCGAATCACTTTTGTCCGCTGCACACTGAGGAAACTAGAGCACACTAGATTTATAAAGGATATAAGGGCACAAAGCTTGTAACAGTAGGCTAAAAGTACGACATTCTTCCTCAATGCAAAACAAAAGCTCTCCGTACAATACCAGCTACATGTGTGGTGGATGATTCGGTACACTAGGATGAGAAACCTTTGATCTTTTTTACTGGTATTGTAAGTGTTCATAAATATAGCTGCATACGCGTTATTTCTCTTGTGCATATTTACTCGCCTTAAAACACTTGAGTCACCCTTTATCCCTCCCTCTCTCTGTCTCTCTCTGTCTCTCTCTGTCTCTCTCTCAAACACACACACACAGACACAGACACAGACACACACACACACACACGCACACACCCACACACACACACAAACGTACACAAATGACTAGCCTAAACTGACAAACACAAGCAAAAGGCCAGGGCCATAAATAAACAAGAATGTGTACGGTTGACTTTTGCAATTAGGACTGCAGGAGAAAATATATTTCATGGAAACATTTTAATGAGCTTCTGCTAAGCAGTGCAGCTTTCTCAACTGAGCTCCCAATTGCGGTTCATCAGTCAAAAATGGATGTAGGGGAAAATTCTTGAGGGCCTGAGATATTCCAGCCCGTTCAATGAGGGCTCACTAAAGAGCTTTGGGCGTCATAAAACCTGAAGACAATTAAAAGTGGTTATTTTTCTCCCACTCTCTAAATCCTGTAGCAATTAATCTGCCCAATTTGATAACGAACTGCACAAATTAAACAATAAAGACCTGTCTAATGAGGGATTAATTATGGCTAGTAGGAGGGGAGAGGGACTGAAGCAGCAGCCATATATCAGTGTCATGTGAAGACAGCGCAGGGCCATAAGGAAGACAGAGAGGCTCCTCGCCCATGTGGTCTCGCACTGATAGGGTCCCCCTCATCACAGATCAGTAGATCCACAGCCATTGGAGCCCATAAAAGGCTGAACCATAATTGAAAGTGCCAAAATCAATAGCGTTGACAGGCCTTAATTAAATTAAATATGTCTCCCTTAGGAGAGGGGTGGAGTTGTGGAAAGAGGTGGGTACATTATGCTCCTTGTGGGCTGAGCTCACTGCAGGAGGACTGCTGACCGTGGGTCCATCTTCAGCTCTTAATCTGAAATGGCCTATGATTGTATTTGGAAATTATGATGACATCATTAAGCTGGAAGTGGCAAATGCAAGAATTAAAGTAGATTTCTCTCCTTGCACCACCCTAGTTTTAAACAACCTACAGGCACATTAAACCTGAGTTTGCCAGCGTCTGACTGAGAGGATGAATGGATTTTGTCCTTTCAAAGCCACACCAGTTAACATTTCAGTTGGATTTTACTCTGAGCAAACTCAGACGTTTGGCCGTGTGCTGAGCAGGTTTATACAGAATTGAATGCAGCTTGATTTCATTGACCCCCAACAAAAAACACAGAGGGCCAAGAAAAAATGATAACTTGAACTATTAAGTGCGACTTTAAAAAGATAAAATTTCTAATGTTGACAAGACTTTAAAGAGAATTATACATCAAATAAGTTACCCAAAAATAACACATGTGCTTTTAGCAGATTACCCAGCATTCCTTAGTTACTGTTGGTTGTGTGGATTGCCGTTGACTCCATAAAGTCAATAGAGGAATAAAACTTTGGACCTCTTGTGGTTACCAAAAATTCCCACATTAAACTAGACACAAATTAGAATATGACCTTTGATAAGATTTACACATGGGCCCCCGTCTCAAATGAATCATGCTTTTATAACAGAAAATGTATGAAACTCAGGACTGAATTAGACCTACATTCTGTCACTGCAGCGGTCATGGATGGAACCCCTGGGGAAAATATATCATTCCCTGTATTGCTGGGAGCCTCCTGGAACCTCCACAGGGTCGTCATATTGTAAACCACTGCTCTGCAGATTAGCTAACAAGAGTTGAGTGAGATGTAAACCTTCAGTAGTGACTCTGCGTGGCTGAATGTAGCACAAATCCTCTGGCATTCCTGCTGCAGACAGCGTGCTGGATCAGGGTTCACCGCCCGGCCTATTACAACCAGAGGATCTCCTGTGTCTTTAGGATGATCCTGTTAGCCACAGGGAAACGTGAAGAGGCAAAGGGCATCACCTGTATGAAAGGAGCCCAAGTCCTCATCATTTCAGGATTTTGCCACATTTAAAGGATGAGACAGCTAGAGTCCGAGTCAAAGTGGATACTGACAGAGTTCTTCTAGGTTGGAGGCAAGCGCAGGGCAGAGAAGGGTTAGATGGGGCAGTGATGGGGGGCTAAGACAGGCTCAACCCCCACTGGATAAACTTCAGTTGCAGACTGTTGAGACTTGTTAGATTAGGATGGAGCCAAGTCTGCTATACTCTGATCAGGAGGAGGGACAGGCAGCGGCTCGGCACCCTGATTCAGCCCCCCTTTGCTTTTGTTTGGCCAGATTTAAAGTGGGAGGGAACGGCCCAAAATGATGGGCTTATGTTTTTATGAAGGCTGGTTTATGAACATGGTGTCATTGGAAGGGCAAGGCAGCAATTCTGCGGTGATAAAGAAAAAGATGGCTGAACCTCACCACTGTATAAATCCTTACAATTGCTTTTCAAAACCTATTTTTTATCTGATGTCCCGTCCCACAGATTTATTTTTCAAACTCAATTACTTATTCTTGTCTATCTTGATGAAAATGGGAAACGATTATAGTTTTATGTCGATTGATGGATTCATTGGCTATGAAAATTATTGATGATATCTTGAGAGGAAAGGTTACTTTTCAACATAACAATTTGGAATTTTCATCCTTTTTTTAATATTCTTGAGACTGTCAAATAAAAAGATTTATATCTATTGCTTCTACATATTAGTATTTTTTATTTTCTACTGCAGCAACTCTCAGCTTTGAGGATTTTTTTCCAAATAAAATAATCAATTAATATTCGTAGAAATATTTAAGTTCAACTGGTATGAATAGAACTAACACATTTATGAAGAAGGAAATCATCAAATAATGTTGTGTTATTGAAAGCAAGACGTGTGTTTTAAATTAAACAACAATAACTACATAATAATATAAATAATAATAATATAATAATACAATTTTGTTTAAAAAGAATGTCTGCAGCACAATAGCATATGAATCTATTCTGAAATAAGATTGAACATGTTTTCATTATTCCTACAATTTGTTTTCGGCGCTGAGAAATATGGGTGGCAGCTCATCGCATCATTTGCCTCATCATTAAGCATCTTTTAAATCCTGCAATCATCGAACTGATTTGCTGTGCTTGTTTCGCGCTTATTAAGCGTTTAATTTAAGACTCTACTTAGTTCCCAATCAACAAAAGCCCCTTGGCGTGTGAAAAGGCAGAATGATGGACTTATCAAAACAAATCGCCTGATCTGTCATTAGTTAAGCAGTCCGTCTATCAGGCCTATATCATTTCTTCCCAGGCCAGTGGTTTGAAAATGATTTTACTATGCTTCCTGTTTAATGGCGTGGAGGAAATAAAGGGGCGATAATTCAATTTCACACCAATACCTTGGGTAATTGAGAGTTCTTTGATTGAATGATAGAATGTTGTAAATTTAAAAGGAGCAGTATTATCTAAGTTTTACAGAAGAGTGAACTGCCGGCAGAAAAAAGAATATCGCTGCTCACATGATAACAATTATTTTATTTGAATTCATGCGAAGGTCAAGCTGTGTGTGTGTGTGTGTGTGTGTGTGTGTGTGTGTGTGTGTGTGTGTGTGTGTGTGTGTGAGTGTGTGCGTGTGTGTGTGTGTACGTATATGTGTGCGTGTGTGCGTGTCTGTGTTTGAGTGCTGTGTGCGTGTGTGATATACAACGTAAATAATTTATACTCAGTACAAACTGCTTTACATTTAACGGCAACAGACAAAACCCTCTAAACTGATCAAACAATGTCACATTTAATAATTTTATGGTTCGTCATCTCTCGCTCTCTTTCTTTGAAAAATAATGATTTGAATTACTACACTTTGGTATGGATAACAACACTTTTATAATAACAATAATAATAATAATAATAATAATAATAGTAATAATCTGATAATAATAATCTGATGATGTGTAAAATATGTATAATTCTTGTCTTCCAAAACTCTATGAAACGGACAACAAAAGACAAATGTGTCTGTTGTGTTTTAATTCTCTTGTGTCATTCTAGTGGACATGGGATCAGGCAAATTCATTTCTAAATCTTGTTTTCTAGATAGAGAATGAATAACAAAAAATCAGTCAAATTGCCCAACGTTTTCATAAAATGTATGACTTAGTAATTATGTATTGATGCCGCCACATCATTTTAGGAAGATCGGCAGGCATATCCAAAATCTTAATTACATTTAGATATATTTTTCTCTTAATTAGGCCACACTGTATGATATAGCCCCGACGGCAGCCTGAAGCCCAGTGTACAGGTTCGGTGACATGATGACATGATGGTGTCAGAATCAGACCAGAGCTTCATTATTTAAATAAACAGGGATGCGCTTAAGGTGTGCTCCGCAGAGGTAATGTGGTTTAATGACCAATCAGAGTCCAGCAGGACAACAGACACACGCACTCTCTCTCGCACACACACACAGACATATTCCGTCTGTCTCTCATACAGACACACACGCACACAATGTCTCACATACACACACACATCTGGTGACTCTAAGCGAACAGGGTTTTATAATCAGCATGAGATGCAAGAGCTCGGAAGACGAATGAGGAATAAAGCTCGAGATTTTAAACACTTGGAGATTTTATATTTTGGGAGAAATTATCCTTTCTTCATTCCTTCTCCTTTTTTCCTCCAATCAGCGTGAGGGATCGCTGAAAGTTCATGTAGGCCCGCATTTATCATCGTCACCGGCGAGCCTTCACGTTTGTCTCGTCTTTTTCTCTCTACTGCTGTTTTCCAGTTCTTCTACGAGGCTGCAGAGTCCAGCTACACTGACATCAGCAGCCACAGACATCATGAAAAGCTGGATGCTGTTATCGAATAAAATACGGTTTAGTTCAGATTATTGTCTTCTTCTTTTTTTAAATAATCACACTATAGGTGAGCTATATTTTGACAATTTATATAAACTGATCAAATTTGAGTCCCGGTGAAAATGTGTGCGTCTCGATTATATTGCTTAAAAAAATAAAAGCATGGCCAATTTGACAATTAGATTCTATTTTACATGCTAAAATATATTGTAGCCATAATGTGATAATATCATTAATTTCAACGAAGCACGTCATTTTCTACGTTCCGTTTAAATATCCACGTTTCATTTGTGATAACAATAGGGTGTATTGCAGGTATTGGCTGCTGTGGCACGTTTGGTTGAGAGCGCGCGGAGAGGTGGGTGCGGGAAAAAATTAGCGCACCTGCCAAACTGACTGAATCAGTCTTTTGCAGTTGAGTCATGCAGTTTGCGATTTTGGCGCAAAGGACCCGTGGGCGCCGTTTCTTACTGGCAGCAATGTGCTCCGATCATCCTGATTGCGCTAATTGCTTTGATATAGGATACATTATGTATAATTATGGAGAATCTGGGTTGGAATGCCGTCCGCTTGCTTTCATCTCTCTCTCTCTCTCTCTCTCTCTCTCTCTCTCTCTCTCTCTCTCTCTGAGGCATAGCATCAAATTGACTTGATTTAAATTAAAAATCACTGAAAGTTTAGCTCAGATTTTTATCACTAAAATATGAAAAATCCTTCCCCTCACATAATGTTCCAATACTGACTCATGTTACACCCCCCCCCCCCCCCCCCCCACCCCGAAAAAAATCGAGTTAAATCTGCCACCAATTACAACATGTCTTTGTCCTATGAGCAATTTTCTAAAACCAAGGGTGAATGTTTTGCGTGAAAATGCCTTCTGACTTCGATTCTCCCTTTTATGTCTTTACAGTCTAAATTGACAGACCCTGCATGAAAAGGGTTAAGACAACTTTCAGAGGAGGCAACAATGGGCCTTTGTCTGGACTCCCTGCCCCCTGACTGGGAATCAAAATAGTTTATAAAGTTAAATGAAGGCCCGATGAGCCTTGGAGTTGTTTTGTGTCCGAGCTTAGTCCTCATTTATTGCCCCGGGATTTAAATAAAACGGTATGGTAATCGCCTTCTCCGTGGCGTATCTGTTTAAATCTGTTTGCCGGCGACGGTCTATTTCAGCACCGCTGGTCAGGGGATGAATAAAGGTCAGGTTCCGAATATGCTCTTTACAACCGACTTTGGGATGAGATAGTAATTAAATCATCAACTCTTTATAGCAAGTGCATGGGGTAATGTGTAGTTGATTAATTTAAATCCAATTTTTCTATTTGTGGGACTTTTGAAATCACTAAAAACTGATTATCCTCAATATCATCATTATAATAATAATAATAATAATACATTTAATTTATAATGCACTTATGTACTAACCCTACTACTATTATAAGGGAAATGAATGGAATAATTATCTAATTCATAATCTGGTTTGGAGCCATGCTGTATGAGGAGACCTGATGTTTGCGAACCTGCACACATCAGCGGGGAAACAAATGGTTTGCAGTTTGCCGCAACACTTCACTCGCACGCTAATCCGTCGCATGTGCGCTATTTGTGTTCCCGCAGACCCGCTGAACGAGTTGGGTAGGACTGGAGGACGGGTTAAGTGCTGGATCTCCATCAAGCGGGCACTTCATACAGACGTGGGAGCCCGGAGACAACGGTGACTTCAAAGATTTCGGAGCAATGCCACTCGTTTCAGGTTGGAGGCTGTAAGTGTTTCCAAACACTCTGCGCATGAAGTCTCCTACCTGCATTCACGCGCGGCACCTGCGCGCGCACACACGCACCCAGACAAACACTCACACACAGACAGGCCTGCAGGGCAAATGATCAATTAAGTTTGTATCAAGATTTAATAGAGCGACTGAAAAAATTACGCCCATCACGTCCGGTGAAGGACATATACTACTAATTTTATATCTTTGAAATATCTTTGAATTCTCAACCGAAGTGTTTTTATTATTACTATCGTGACCAGAAAGTCAGTAAACATTGCAATTTATGTATTATTTGATGGACCCCATTTTTGAAAGCTGCTATTATTACTGACGTAATGGAGCGTGCTTCATCCGCCTCACCCAAAAGCTTCATCTGCTTATCTTACCGTCATTATCGCTCATACATGCAAAACAGGTTGCTGTTTGAACACTGCGGTATGTTAATTGCAGCGGTCAAGAGAAGGAAGCAATTAATTTGTAAACCGTGTCTAGACAATACAACAAACTTTATGATGCGTGGTTATTCTGGTTTCCATGATGAATGCCCGGTGAAGGACATGATGGTTATTTCTAGCTTTAGTTAACACCCCACTCACCCCGTGCAATAATCACCTCTCAAAGTGGGGACCTGTGATCTGGCATGGGAAACACTGGCACTGAAGAATCCTTTCTAGTCAGGGACTCTCTTGAAGTGCTGACCTTCTCCTCTGAGGACCCTGCTATTACACTGCAGCGATGGTTTGAATGGATGGAAGTGGCGTGCGATCGCCTGAGAAAGGGAAAAATTTTCAGGCTGAATGGCTCAGTGTCCCTGGGCTGGCGGGTAGAGGAGGAGGCGGTGCAGCTTTCTCGGTGCGAGTTCAACTTCTTCAATAGTCTCCCTAAAATCGAGCGCTTTGATCCGCGCGCTGCTGGCGCCCAAAGACAACATAACTTGTCTGCCTATTAGGGAGACTGACAAATCGTGACAGATTGTTTATGCTTGGCAATTAGCGACGCAAACGCTTTCCTGAGAACTAACCACTCTGCAAAGAGTCGGTTTTTTTTATGGTTTTATTTTTGAAGCCTATATTTTAAATTTCGTCCAGCGACATGATATGAAATTAAACTTCATGCGCCTCCATTCTGAATGGAACCACCAATAGGATGTGGACTTAAGCAAGAGTCATTGACATATTTTCTGTTAGATATAATAATAGATATCCTCTCGGATGTGGAGATATAACAAGAATAGCAGGTTACTCATTGACAGCCAATCTCTCCTATAGGCTCCAAGTTACCTCCTCCACCCCTCCACCCCTCCACACCGGACTCCAAATTATTTTTGACTATAATGTATATTGTCAAATGGGGGGGGGGGGGGGGGGGGGGACCTCGTGGTCCCTCCCCCAAGCCTGATAATTGCCCCCAAATGACTACGAAGGCCTGTGTGTTTCAATCTGATTGCAGCCCCGCAGCCATCCATAAACATCGGTACATGGCATCGAGAGGGAGCAGGAAACTGTTGTGCCATTTCAAGACGCACGCGCTCAGTCAGTCAACATTTAAGACGACTCCACCTGAATGAAGCATGCCAAAATGTTTGGGGCAGTAATGGTAACAAACATGGTATAAACATGGCGTGTAACAATAGACATATTGCTTCTAGCCCCAGTTAGAAAAGCTCAATAACTTAATTGTAGGGTGATTAAAGGGTCTGCTTTAGGCTAAAACATTTTGTGGGATTTAGACTCCACGAACGCATGGTCCATTAAGAGTTTGCTGTGTTTCTGTGTCTATAAAGTTTGTTGTTGTCTCTTTTTTTTAGTGAGGATTGTTATCCTCCTCCCTTCCTTCTCTCGGTTAGTCAGGAGGGATCAGCCCAGCTCGTCTCTGATTGGTCGCCTCTCTATCCACGCCTGTCTTAAAACAGTCCTGCGCTCCAATCTGGTCACATAAACATGAGGATAACATCAGTATAGGGCGACTCACTGCAACTTTGTGCAACTCTTTTCACGACACACGCGAGAGTCGACGAGTCACCTCCTCCGTGCCGGTCGGACCTGTATGGCCCCATCGATCGCCATGTCAGCTTTGACTGCTGGTTTGAAAATCGAAGAACTTCCTTCCCGTTCGGTTCTCGTCAGCAGAGGAGACATGCAGACCAGCCTGAGTCCCGCAGAGGAGAGTTTGAAGCCCAAAGTTGCCATCCTGCCCTTCAGCGTTGAGGCACTGATGGCTGATAGGAAACCCAGCAGAGAGATGGTATCCCCGGACGCCACGTCCATTCCCGGGACGTCCCACGCAATGGGTTCGGGTGCCAGGATCGGTCCTTTTGGTAGTCTTGATACCTCAGCTCCAGGTTTGACCATGAGCTCATCGTTTTCAGTAGGTGATATATTGAACATGCCAGAGGACGTGTTGATTAAACCCGAGAGCCCGGACGTTAAAGAGAGAACTTCATGGATACAGAACCCTCGCTTCTCTCCCACACCTCCACGTAAGTCTGGTTTCCTCGGACAGCCTCTATTTACATAAAGTCATACCTCAATTAATTATATTTAGTGTTGTGGTCTTGTAGTATATGGACCTATATCTGAACTCCTCTGCTTTCATTGATTGGCGAGTTTTACAACTTTTACGCATGCATTAATGTGCCTACTGTAGATTTCCGTATTTGAGTCCAAGCTTTTAAATAAAGCCTTGTTATCCTCATACAGGACGACTGAGTCCTCCTGCCTGTCCCCTGCGAAAGCATAAGACGAACAGAAAGCCCCGCACACCCTTCACCACTTCCCAGTTGTTGGCCCTGGAGAGGAAGTTCCGCCAGAAGCAGTACCTCTCCATCGCCGAGCGCGCAGAGTTCTCCAGCTCCCTAAACTTGACGGAAACCCAGGTCAAAATCTGGTTCCAGAACAGGAGGGCCAAAGCCAAGCGGCTGCAAGAGGCAGAACTTGAAAAACTGAAAATGGCAGCAAAGCCCATGCTGCCTCCAGCGTTCGGGATTTCCTTTCCACTGGGTGCGCACGTCCCCTCGTCCTACGCCGCCTCTCATCCGTTCCATAGACACTCTCTGCCGGTTTCCCCGGTGGGACTGTACGCCGCCCATGTCGGATACAGTATGTACCATCTCGCTTGACACTGAAAGACGACAAGGGGCCCGCGCAACTGGACACAAGGGGCTTTGAGTGCTCGCTGTCGGCCCTGATCGAGAGTGGGTGCTCTCAGAGAGTGGGTGCTCTCAGAGAGTGGGTGCTCTCAGAGAGTGGGTGCTCTCAGAGAGTGGGTGCTCTCAGAGAGTGGGTGCTCTCAGAGAGTGGGTGCTCTCAGAGAGTGGGTGCTCTCAGAGAGTGGGTGCTCCGGATCAGCGACATGAATCTAAAGTAGTCAAAGACTTCTCCTGGCTGTGAGTTCTGTCAGATCCAGTCAAGGACATCAGGCCACCAGACAGAGCCCTTACCGAGAACCTTGAAGTTCAGCCACTTCTATTTACCTCGCCAGTAAATTCACACACCGGCGAAAATAATCCAGATTTATTAGTCATTTAATCTTGATTCTCCATCTTTCATGTTTTGAACTCAAGCGATTTTTGACAAAAGAATTCCAAGAGAAATGATCTGGTTTTGAGTTTAAATGACTATAAAATTGATATTATTGCGCGGTGCATAGGTGGAAAACAATTTAGTGCCTGAAGACCTTTGATTTATCACTGACTGGACAGTCAAGTGGGCACGAGGCTGTGCCACGAGTGTGTCACAGACGGCCCACTCCACTCCATTCACGGCTGCCCACGGCTGTTATTCAGAGACTTTTGCACAGCTTGGCATTGTGCACCAGCAATTTTAGCTTCCATGGCGTCCGTGGACCGCTGTCACACTGCAAAACCATATTTTTCTCATGTTTTTTATTCACATCAATTCGTAAGTATAGTGGGTTAATGAATTCAGCGTCAATAAATGCTCTTTGTCAATTTGTGGAACAGCAGCACCGTCTGTTGTTGGAATGATTCCCTTTGGAAGGGATATGTGTACTGTACAATAATGTATATTTGAAGAATATCCTCATTTATATTATGAATATATTTGTGACATAACTTAACAATAAATTTTTTATTCTTTTCCATTACGCAGTGTTGACTGACACTTCATGGTGCAGGTAGCACCAATATTTGACTCTTCTCATTTCACAAACCGGAAGAAAACTGATGATTCTAATCTAAAGCTCCTAAATACAAATACAATGCTATTTTAACATTGAAAGGAAGGATTATTATGAAAGGCTTTAACGTCGTAAAAAAAAGGGCAGATTATGGATGTAATAATATATTTTGGAATAATGACAAGTTAAAAATGAGATATTTCCCACAATTCGCATTCGTTATCCTCCGTTTGCTGTTAAAACTCCTACAATGTGCTCCTGTTCAGGCGCATTTAAACTTGCACTTTGCTATTTGCTGGAATGTATTGCTACAGCTGTTGCCTATTGCTTTCAAACAGCTAACCCAGAGATTGTTGGCGCCAGAGGAGTTTACTGGGGGTGGAGAACAACCAGTTCTGATTACTTCAAAACACACAGTTAAATATTGCTGATTGGTTCTCTCAGCTAAATTGCTTGTAAACAATCCACCTGAGTATCATTATAGAGCATTTAGGCTGTAAAGTGAACCAGGCGACACCCCATTATATGGGTGTGAGAACCCATGTGCCACTCCGCTTTTGACCTGATTATAAAGCCCATATTTGATCCTTCTGCTGCATGCTGTCATCTTCTGCCACCAGGAAGATTTAGGTGACAAAACAGGGATCAGATGGGGGGGGGGGGAAATTACAGGCTAGTCCACAGAAGTTTTAAAAGCTTTCTCTTGACTTGTCTGCCATTCGGGCAGGGGTTAAACTGGAGTAAAATAATTGCTGTAATGAGCAAAGCAATCTGCCGCAGACAGAGGCCGGCTCCAGTCAGGCTGTAGCTCCAGGCAAGGCGGAACTTTTATCATTCCTAAAATGTCAACGAGGGACTGGGACGGGCAACACTTCTCTGTGATTTCCTCCTCACCGCCGACAAGCTGCTGTCCTAAACAAGGGAACAGTCAGAGAGCGACGTTCATCGAGAATCCTCTCAATTCTTCTTTTGACGTCACCGCGTATTTTAACATGAGCTCAATTTGAATTTAAACACAAACTAAATTGAATTTATATATATATATATATATATATATGGATATATTAAACATATATATAAATATATATATGTTTAATATATCCACTTCCGTAGGTAAAATCCACGTTCTTTTTATTCCGGGGACATGCATGAATCCAGTGTCCCCGGGCTAAGTTTAAATCACATGGATGAACGCTCTCTATGAAAAGAAGAGAAACTTGACACAAAGGAACCGAAGGGGATCCGTCTATTTTTTCCGCTCATTCATTCTTTTGTGCCGAGCTCTCTATCCTGCCAGGGGCCAAAGAGAAAACAAAACTCACTAGTTTATATCAACCAGAAGATCACAGGAGGCGGTTTAACTCTGCAGTAAAATCCCCTTCATCCCCCAATGGAAAGAAACTGGGTTGTTAGAAGTGGGCCATGGAGCCTGGATAAATTATTATAATCAATGAAGAGGAGCCATTAGCTATTTAATAGCCTTAAACCCTTTTATTTCATTTTGTTCTTTATGATCAGAATTACTAAACATTGTTTATATGTGAATTTTCTTCGTCATCAGTGTCGCAGATCATTGTTTCACCTTTATTTAATACATTCAGGAGATTTGAGGCTGGTTATAAATGTGAATATAAACACTTTGGGACACACACTCTTGTCATTATTGGCATTTATGACAACATATATAAACAGACGTTAATTATAGACCAAGTTCATTTTGGCTTAAAGTTGTGGTTTCTTTCTCTCTTTTGAGATGATCTGTTTTAATTTAAATGAATTTAATTGATTTATATTAACTATAATATTGTTTAACTCGTGCGACAGTCTACCTGGTTATTAAATTGTCTTTTCTTTCATGTAATGTACAATATTATAACGTTTGGGGACACAAGCAAATACATTTGTTGAATCAAATTTACCTTATTGAGTCGATAAATGTCCCTTAATTATATTTTTTTCCTTTACTATTGGATGCGTTTGCCTGGCGGATTTTATATAATTAATGATAAACGTTACTCAGGTGCACTCATTTCATTTTATGGAAAATGTGTTGTAAGCAGAGTCATTATTCAGTTTTTAATTCATTCTTTATTCATAGTCAAAAGAAAAAATCAATTCACAATTACGGGCAAAAAATGTGAAATTTAGAGGGAAATGCTTTAACACCAGAATATATCGAGAATCCAAGAAACTTTTTATCAAAAGTTACTTTGAGTGTTTTTTTACGTTACCACACCATCTTCTGTTCACACGTGGAGTAACATAAAAACACTTTCCTTTCGGTTAAAGGACGTAAAAACGAATTAAACCACCTCACAGAACTAACCTACTGCAGTATATTTTCTGCAAGGACTGAATAGATACAGCAAAATAATCCACTAACGTGAATAATCCAATAACCGTGAAGTGGGCCTGCTCGTTGGCTTTGGGTCTTTAGAATATTTACATGGATACGGCAATGATAAATATATATTAAATTAATTTATAAAAAGTAATATTCCTAGTAAAAACAAAAACTTTATAAGCGGTGCATAAAGAAAAAGATGGAGTGATTCCACTTTACTTATCATTAAATATTTTTTCCTATATTGCAGTCTGCTAACTTTTAATATATTTTAACATCAACTAACATCATTTTATTTATTCATCAAACAGATTTCTTTTTGACTGCATGTGCATCGTCAGTCCTGAATTGGAAGCAAAAAAAAAAAGCTTCTGTCAAATTCCAATTTCTACAAACAGTGAGAGTTATAATAAAGAATAATTCATGACACTCTACGCGTTCAGCGTGCAGTACGGTGGTCGTCAGTCAGAGCCGCATGCTGTACGTAATGTTCATAAAAATGATGCATCTGCTTTGTAATAAATCAATTTTCAGCTGCAGCTAACATAGCCATCACGAGCAACATTTGCGGCTGCCTATAGCCTCCCACACACACACACACACACACATAAAATCAATCTGCTGCCGAAAACCAGATGTTCTCACAAAAATATCACAGCAGATATGTATTAAAGGGTCCGATTTGAAACCGCCATTGAGTACATGTCTCTATCAAAGGAAAAATATAAATATATAGCATTATCTAGAAATGAGGTGGAAATTCTGGTTCCGGAATGGTGGAACCAGCAAGTTTTCTATAGTAGTACATATAGTTCACTGTAAATAACAGCAGTTCAGTACAGCAGAACATTCGCCTTCAGAATACTGACGTTCTTACTGAGTATATAAATATATATATATATATATATATATATATATATATATATATATATATATATGATTATATTAATATTGTATATTAATAATCATTGTTCGACTAGAAATTGTATTTATTTAATTAACACATGTTTACAGACTTGATGCTGTTGTCTATCCAATCACAGATTAATAAACAATGATTACAACACCAAAAATCCATAAATATCAGAATCTGCAACAGCAACAAAAATATTATCAAACTAAAGTCCTGGCCGAGGTGTGTTTCCATCTGCATCTTCTGGTTGGGCTGTAGAAATGTCCAAAGTAGTAACATCTTAAAAGAGTAGAGTCCACTGGGATATCAGAAGTTCATGAGGAGACGTCCGTCTCAATGCCAACAACTTCATTGTGGTATCCCTGTAAAAGCACAATACTGGACTTCAATTAATGACTGTATGCGTACAATATACGTCCTGGAGTCAATGAATATTAATTCAATTACATTTTCAATTCAATACTTTATTCAGAACACAGCTCATGGAGGGGGACATAGCAAAATAAATACAAATTACAATTAATAAAGAAACAAATTAAGTATTGTTACTTGTCATTGTAAGTGGCAAACTAAAATCGCTTTATAACTAGCTGCCATTCGTCCATTCAAAAGCAAGACCAGGTGAAACCTGCTCATCATTCACTCTGTCGGCCATCCTACATAGAGGTCATGCAACAGCCTACAACAACGACCCACCACTTTATTTACAATGAACAAATTGGGTAACACTGCCTCTGACTTTAAATTGTGTGTTGACATTCAGGGAGCAAAAGGGAGGCGAGGTATAACACAGCAGCATTGGCGTCTAATGTGAGGCATTACATCTGCGTCAAGCAACACTGTCAAAAATAAAACATTTATTCACCTTCCCGGTTACAAAGCGGCAGGTCTCGTTCTCTGCTCGGAGGCTAAGAAACTCCTGGACCTTGCACTGATTCCCTAATTAGAAGATGGAACAGAAGAGAAACCTAGCCACCTTGGACCTTGGCTGTGTGTGTGGGGCTACATCTCGATGGAGCCAGCAGGGACTTTGGGGATGAAACCACCACCTTCCTGTAAGTGGAAAGCTGATGAACTTCCTGAACCACAGCTAGCTACTAAACTGACAGACTGCTACAAAGCTAAAAAATTACTGATATAAATACATGATTTGAAACATATGCTTATACAAGAATAATAAAATTGCCAACTTATAAAACTCAGTGGAGGTTGCCTTATCAGTGCTGCCCTGGACATCCGTCATAACAAGCTGGGGCAGGTACTAAATAGTATTGTATGTCTGTTAACATGTTTTTGTTAAAGTGTTGCAATAACATAGGCCTATTTTATCTTCCAGATTGCTTTGCACTTTACATAACGTCACTGAATAGCTTTAATTTGCTGTACACTGTTCAAATTCACATGAAACCAGTAGAATTAAGTAGAATTAACTTAAACATGTGGTTTACAACATTTATCTTGATGCATTCTGATCCTAAAACATTTATCCACTTATCATAAAATAAGTTCCTCCAAACAGATAAATTAAAATTAGGTTAATGAATTAGAAGTTAGGGTAAGAAACATCACTTTGTTTTGCTTGTATGGCCCTTTGCGTCCGCTAGAGGGCGCCTGTGCGTCGATGTGAACTGTAAATACCTGATTGTGACTTTATGACCAGTTCTTACTCACAGACGACCTCCAGTGACCCCTGATTGCATAATTACTTCATCCTGTATATCAGTGGAACAATTGTGTGCTGATAAGTTCAGTTTAGGCTGCTGTTAACGGGAGGGAAAGCTTTTGTTCTAAGAGGTGAGGTTTGAATCTCAGGGAACCCTTAAACCCAGCTCCATCAGGCGTAATTACAGTCATGTGCCATGTGCCAATCATATATTGGAAATTAAAGGGGAAACATTTTCTTATGTGTACTAATGAGGCAACATTTCTTTTAAGAGGCAATTAAAGTGCTAAATGTGATGGAAAATTGCCTGAAAACCTTGTAAACCAAACTGAATTGCAAGCTGCATCACCAACGCTTTAATGTAGATAGGTTTCTGATCCGTCCTTTACAAGGTAATTCGTTGTGTTTTTTATTGTGCAGCATATAGCTTTTTCGGTACAGTGTCACAGAACATTAAAACTGCTAAATTACCTGGCCTCCTGCGGTTCGAATGTTCTGTTCTCGTCTTGCCTTAATGGAAGAAAATACCATGTATTCTGCAGGCATGTATGATGATCAACAAGCACAGCTATTAAGATTTATAACTGCACCGAGGGCTGATTCCTTAACAAGCCACATGCTGCTGACTAACATTTTCATTTTAGTACGGTTGGCTGGTTCATTGGCAGTAAGAGGCTCATGGTTCAGTGCAAAGATTCGATTCTTGGCACAAAAGGAGAAAAAAAGGCATGCCTATTTCAACTTGGGCCTAATTCAAAATGAACTGCTGGCTGTTAAATTATCATTACCTAATAAGTAGGCGGTATGATGCGAGAATAAATAAACAACAACAATAAAATATGGTGCAATTATAATTTAATGCGGGACAATTATAGGGTTGAAGATGGCAATCCTGCAGAATTACCACAAGTTTGATATTATTCCAATGTCTTTGCACGGTTATTAGTGCAAATAAAACGATATCTTTTTGAGACATTTCTGCGTCCACCGATTATAATCACAGCAGCAAACAGTTTTGAGCTTTATGGCTGCAGATTTTAATTCTTATTGACGGATTTGAACTATAAATCTTTGCAAAAAGAACACAAAATCAGGTGGTACATAAAGGCCGGAGGTTGAGTTACCAAAAATGTTCCACGGATGAAATCATTCAGGGACACTGAATTTTCTTATTAGTTGTTTTTGGCCGAAAAGATATGACGAGCCTATCAATGAACCAACAACAACACACAGCATTGCTATAAAACAATAATGTGGGCTCAGGGTAGGTAAAAGAGGCTGATACACCATGTTGGTATGATGCTCTGATGAAGGCATTGTGCCAAATGTGTTAACCTGCCTCAACAGAAAATAAATCCCCAGCAAAGAGTCTTGCAGTTATATTTTTAGAGTGCTGCTTTTTCTTCTTCTACCCATTGGGTGGCTTTCCACAAGTTTTGACTGTAGTTGAGGACCCAAAGCCACGGAGACAACCACAGGAAGAGCAACTGCTCTGCATTTCAATGACATAAACCTTATTTGAAAAAATGGCTGAATGTTCAAAGGACCAGATTAACTATCTCAGAGGGATCACAGTCTTTTCAAATTATTCTCAATGTTCAAACTAACAAGAAAAGAATGGATTATGGAGAGAGCCAGCGGGGCAGGGGTCTTTGACCATCGGGTCCAAACCTGACCCTGACACTGTTTTTGCTTGTTGTAGTCAAGTATGCAAACATTTACATCCCAGTCTCATAGAAGCAGACGAGGTCCAAATATGGATGAGAAGATACCAAATGTTGGGCAGATTCAAGCACCTGTCAGGTAAAATGGAAATAATTCATTCCTAGACAAAGGAGGAAAACTAAGTGCATGAAAAGGGTCGCAACTAAATACCTGCAGGGACTCTTTTCACGTGCGTCTGAGAACTTGACCAGCAGAGGGAATCAAAGCCACACATACCCTCAAAGGAAGCCTTGCTCCAGCTAGAACGGTTTTAAAACTGTTTACAAAATAAAGGCAAAGGCTGCCTTTCTTGTCCAGATGCCAAAATATGCTGAAAACCTACCAAACAAAATCGTTTTTTTTCTTGTCATTGTATTTTTGGGGGGCTGATGTAAAAGAGTAAAAACTGTTTGTGTTAAAGTCTCTGTGCGTCATTTTCACGTCAGCCACATTTCCTCCTCAAAACAAAACCAGTTTATTTTCCTTTGTTCGTATTCATTGTCACACGTTGTTTTTAAAGAATATCAATATGTATGTATGAGTGAAGTGAAGTTATTTACACTTATCCTCTAATTCTAATTCCTGTTTGGAATTTTAGTAGAGCACTACATGCTCATTCAGAGACTGGACATGAGCCAGTTTGGTCTCAGTTATTTGTGAAGTGATTCCCAGAATCAACTGTCAGACATTTGGAAGTAACTTCAGACAAGCAGACAAGCTGATACATAAAGATACGTTTTATTACATGTGTCCACCGTGGGAATACGTCTATGACAGCAATGGCTCTTTTATGTCATATACATCGTGAATAGGGCGATGAAAATATTTTGCAGCCTCAGTAAAAATGTCAGCGCAGTGTAAACTGTAGTATAGAAAAAGTCATATCAGAAAGAACCAAATGCAACAAATCCATGCGTGGGAGGTCCTTATTCACGAAACACTCTCAACCAGCATGTTTTACAAAATGCTGCATAGTGCTCTTTTAAGGCATTTTAGTCAGACCAAGGGTTATGGCAACACAGCATATTTTTCCTAATGACACATGAAGCTTTGATCAGGCCTCTTAAGTAAGCAGCGGTCAAAGCCGGCTCACAAGCATCTCTTATTAGTTTATTATTTTGAGGTTTTCTTTGGCATGGCTGGCATTCAGCAAATTTCCTGTGGAAAGATCTGCACTCCAGGCTGGAATGTAGCCACATATGTCCACTAACATGAGTCTGAATCCAAAACCAAGCTGACTAGATGTGACCTGAAACAGCAATGGGATGCTTCTGGTGTATCTGCCATCCTTCTGGGAATGGAATAGACTAATGCTTGTTGCCGATCTGCTCCCTGTTTTGCTCATCTGTCCTCCTGTAGCAGCTGCAGCCTGTCCTCTGCATAGTGAGGGCGAACGTTTCCAGTGTCTATGGCTTCACAGTCATCGTTGAAAAACACCAGGTCCTGCCGACCGAACAGAGGGGTGTTAGAATAACACACTCAAGCCTTGAAACGAGAAAATCTTACACTGAAAAACAGACATTGCATGCAGACGTTTTAGATGTTGCTACCCGATAACAAATCCTGGTGACGATCGTGTACAAGCTCTGGATTTTGCGTTTCAGCAGCACCATTCTGGGACGCTCTCTGCAGTACTGGTTGGGATGGTTCAGCACCACGTAGAGAAAATCACGGAGCTTGGTTGTGACACATGAGTTCTGGAAAGATAAGATTATGGTATTATTTTACAGGCAACGTAAACTCATGGGATATTACACTTTCTTGAGTGTAGCACAGTTATATATTGGACAGCTCCATTCACCACACTCTAAGATGTTGTCAAGGAAAGGCGTGATGATTGACATTTGTTTGACTAACGCTGAGTGAGCTTCCTGTGCCTGGTGAGGCTGAAAATCCCCATCTCATCTAAGTGGGATCATTCTGTCAACTTGTTGATTTTGTGTTAAAAAATAATCTGTCCCATCAGAACAAATCATGCCCACTGTTTGTGTTCAAATCCAGTTGGTCTATCGTGCTGCCAATCACTATATCAACAGCCCTGGACCAAACAATCCAACGTAACCCCTCACTGCATGTTGATATAGAAACAACCGAGCATCGGCTTTGGCAACATCCCATTCTCCCCAGTGGGAAAGAGAAACGGCACCGAGATCAAAAAATAATTGCCTGTCAATCACTGATTATGATGCTTTAGTAAAATATTAGCTTTCTATATACTTTCTATATCCCTGTGATGTCAGAATATGGATAAGGGTGAAACTGGAGCTCAGAGTTGTTTTCCTAAACCTCAGATCCCACTGGATAGTTGTGTTGGCTTCTGCTGTGTCAGGATCTATTCCAGGCTGTAGACTAGGACTGTTGCATTACAATGTTTGATTCAAAACCCCAAATGACCTTACTTTTACGACTTAAATGCCAGAATATTGAGATTAGAATCCGACTTTAAGAACATCATTTCACCAGGTGACCCTTATTCTCTTCCGCAAACGGGCAAATGTAAATTCTACACGTAGCCTTTATATTATTGTGTTGCAAATCCTATAACTATTCTAATAAATCCCATATTGTCTTTTTGTCGTGCTATTTTCATCCAATAATAGCGTTGAGCGGTGCATGACTGGAAGCTGGATGAGACCTGGGACTTCAAGGGTTAACTCCAACAGGTAATACGTTTTGGGGCGAAAGGTTGTTCGTGAAAAACCAGCAAACACACTAAATCCCATTTCTGCATCTTCATCTCCACCAACATCGAATTCATCATCTGTTTTCAACTTACGTGCACATCCAGAAAGATCGTCGGCAGAACTTCTGCGCACGTTTTCTGAAAACCGAACAAACGCCATTAGGATTGAGACTTCAGAGTCGGACAGGATTAACAGAGACGTCAGCGGACTGAAGGCTCACCGTACGATGGTAGGTGTGGATCTTGTCCAGCAGAGCCATGACTTCTTTGCTCAGGCCCAGGGCTCTGGAGTAGCAGGTCGGAGGCGCGCAGTCCGACAGCCACACGGCGCTGCAGACGCACAGGAGGGCGGCGAGACCCGGCTTCATGTTTCCCGGTCCTCTGCTCACAGCTGCTTTTAGTTCTGCACGTTGGACTGAGGGGGACTTGCAGCAGTTTTAAGATGCTGTGGCTGAGAGAAAAAAGTGATGGGCGATGACGTGGGAGCGCAGAAGCAAAACATTTGGGGTCTGCTGCTGTAGGTTTGTGGGCAAATTCTTTCTTTGTGCAGGGATGATTGACGTTCCAGTGAGAATCACAGAACAACATTGGACTTCTCCACATTAAACTGTGTTATTTCACAGTTCGGACATTAATAACAGTTATTATCAGTGGGGGCATAAACAGTAATAATTAAACTATTTGTTAGCACAATTCTGGTGTTTAACGTAACTTGTACATGTATAGTACCTGGGTAATGTGACTGGAGACATTAAAATAGCTGATGTAAATGTAAATGTGTGCACGTGGTAATGTGAATGGAATGTATGATGTGGAACATCTGACTCAAAGGACGAGAGCTTAGGAGGATCAGTCTGGAAAGAAATGTAATACTTTGCTTACACCTCAACAACTTAGCAATCAAAAATATCTATTGACGATAGAAAAGGATTTATGGGTACAAGGGACACCAAATCTTTATACTTTTATTTTCGTTTGCTTGTTAGCTATTTCATTATTATGTACATTTTAGGCATTTTTTGTTTCCCAAGTTATTGGAAACAAAAAACATGAATCACTTTTTGACACTAATGTTTACAGTTTAAACTGACGATAGAAAAGAGAGTTAGATATTTTCCGTACCCCAATATTTTTTTAGTGTCTCCTTTTAGTAAAGTTGAACTTTATTGTATTTCTTCCTGCCAGAAAAAGACCATATTATTGAAAAATTCTTAACCGTTCACAACATTTGTATGAGAATATGAAGCAAGGTAAACTCTGGAAAGAAGTAAGCTGCCTTTATTTAAAACAAAGTTTGATATTACATGCACGTACAAAATGGAAAAAATCTCTTGCTACATAGTAAAACATTGTCTTTCTTGGATTTCAGTACCATTACATCAGCAAAGAATGTCATAATTATAAAAAAACTTGTAACAAGTGATGTTTGTAAGTCTCAGGGTATGTTTGCTGGAGCCACTGAGCCTTTCTTTAAATTAAGGAAGCTCCTCTTTCCTTTTCTTTTAGGAGCATCCACGCGGGCACATGATTCAGGTGGATCTCGAAACACAAACAACCGTTCTCCAGAAGCAGGGACGCTCGGCGCGGAGCTGGCAGAGGCGGGCAGTGTGGATTCCTCTGTTGTGCTGTGTAACGTTTCACTAACTGTGTCCACCAGCCTGTCGTTTGTGGTGTAGTGTAGTTGTGAAACTGTGTTTGGTTTATAAATAGTAAAACCACCACCCGCTCCTTTCTCAGCAACAGGCAGGGGTGCAACATCTCTTGGAACTGGGTTATGGCATCTGGGAAGCAGTTTTTCCACCAGACTCTGCCTTTTTTCCTGGAGTCTGTGATATTTGGAGCACAAAGGAGCTGTTGTTAGTGGGATTGGAGGTCTTAAGTGCTTACTTCATGCACGTGGCCCAGCAATGTATTTGAAGTAAGGCACACTACACATTAGTAAAAGATTTGTCCTACGCTTTTGGTGATCATGGAAAACAAATTAGTTGCGATGATAGTCCAACATCAAGTCCTTAAATACCACTGACCTTTCTCTTTCCGCAGTGCTGCGTTGCATATTTGGCATGTTTTTATGCACCACATCTTTTCTCAGTTCGACAGGAAGAAGCCCATTCAGCTCTCCAGCACATCTGGTCAAACAGTTATTAATATACAATAAAGTTGGTAACAGTGATTTCATATCTGCTTTGGCTTTCATTACAAAACAAACAAACACCAAAGACGCCTTGATATGTAAATCCCTCTTCCAATATAGGTACAGCTGTTTAGGCTACCATATAATTAGTAAATAATGTCAATTCCACACAGGTGAATTGACATTTTAAGTTGCCTCACAAAAAAGGGACTCAAAGGGCTGAGAAAAAAGAAAATCACATCTTTCATAGAGGTCCAAACTTGAGACTTTGATACCTGGGTCAGTAAGCCCGACAGCTCTGATCCAAAGAGGTTCCATGCACGAGACAATATATATCAGTAAAGTAATTCAAACTCAGTAGGGGCAAGAAAAACCTGTTCCAGTGTATCAGGAAAAGAGGGAAATTGAATGATGACTCGAATCATTTCAACCAACATACACTGAATCATAAGTGACGCCCGACGAATCCTGGATTTGGCCGAACACTTAAATTAGTCCTGCGGCTCAAAATGGACTCAAATTGTACAGTTTATGCCAAGCTTCCATACTTTCATGATATGCATTACAATAATAACAGTGACTGTGAGTGTTTTAAAGTTACTTAAATGAATAGAAATTGAAGTTGGGTCTTTTGTACAAGCTACCTGTAATCTTCATTATCTTAACATGACAAAATATCACCTTGTTTTTTTTCAATACAATTATTGTCTAGTCTATTCCTATACAAACACGATAAATAACATAATTATCAGTCACTAGTAGAGTTGGGTCAAACTCGTCTCATGTGACCCAACACTGGAAAAATAGATGTTTAGAACTCAGGAATGTATCAGTGGGCAGATGCTGAATCTGGCTCTTACCCTGAATATTCCTGCTCAGCAGATGATGCAACAGTGGGCTGTTTGGGGCAGAGAGCATCAGTGATGGAAATAAGTTCACTTTCAGGCAGGGTGGGGAGGAGGACACGCAGGGCCTCAAGGAGAACCTCTGCAGACAACTGACTCTGCTTCACCAGCCAAGAAGCAAATTCCACATTCTGAAAAGCAAAGCAAAACAAAGCCCCGTCAAGTACGGAGTCTCTCTACACTCCACGCTCACACACAAACAACAAAGTCTCCTTACTTTTCCATTCAATTAATAAATAAATAATGTGTTAAATGTAACATTGGAAAAATAAATGATAAATTCATACTTGGTCACAGTTGGCGTAAAGCCACTTGAGCTCCATTTGTTCTTTTAAATCTTCAACAGCTGTATTGTTGGTAATAATCTCTTGCAACCTGAAAACATTGTCATATTAAAACCCTGTGTGGATCGACATTATTCCTTATTACTCCTGAGATAACACTGACATGACAGCTCACCTCCCAACCAAATGTATGACGACCTCCTCACATTTGTAGAGGGCCTCACGGAGGATGGACATCATCCTGCCATCCTGTTGCACCTGAAATAGTCTCTCCTCCTGACTTTCATTCTCCTTCACATCAAAGTCTTCAATCTGCTCTGGATATGGCTCGACTCTGGACTGAGACATTTGCAGGCCATCCAACTCTTTCCTCTCCTTATGAAGCTGTTGTTCTGCTTCCTGGAGGCCCTGGGGAAAGAGTCAAATTACCATCTAATCTAATTTAGGAGGAGTTGTCAGAAGAAATCCAAAGAAACACATGGACGGTCTTGGGATGGTCTTGGGATGCATGCATTGCTTACCAGGAGGTGGCTCTGTATACTCTGAGCCATGTCTTGTCTTTCCAAGCTCTTTCTCTCCCTAAGTTGCTGAATGAGTAGACCCTGCAGGGTGAGCATTGCTCTGGAGGTCTCCAAAACTTTGGTCCTTCTCTCAGCCTTCTGGTAGTGAATGGAGGCCATCTGCCTCGCCAGGCTGTTGGACTGAGAACGCAAATCAACCTCTCTCTCCATACGCATCTCCTCCATCACCTGCCAAAATAACAATTTTGCATTTCAGTTAACTAGCATGAATTCCAACCACTTTTCTGTAAAATGTAGACATTTAGTCACATTAATTTAATTAATAGAGTTTGGTTTCTGCAATTTTTCAAGTTTACCATTTAATGACTATACCAACATGACTACTAGAAAAGGAAAGACATAACCAAGAAAACAGCTTAACTTTTTTCATGACACCACTCTCCATCTCTTTCTGCTTCTCAAACAGCTGGATTCTGTCCTCAAGGTTTCTTTGGAAAAGTTTCAGGTCAGATGTTTCTATTTTCTGTTTGGCCTCCTTGGTTTTCCCTTTGTAGTGCATATTTATCTGCAAACACCACAATACCCGTAAGGTGGATGGATTGATGTTATGTTGACAAGAAATGAAACCACTCTGTGAACATTTTCATGATTCCTGAACAGCCATCTGTACTCATGCAGAGGTCACACAATTTCATTAACATTTCATATTCATTTTTATAGAAGTTAAAAAGCAAGATTGTGTCCTTCTGCAGGCATCGACTCCCTCATGAAAGACTGATGCCAAAAGGAGTTTGTGTTTTATAAGCTGACATGACCATGCCATTACAATGAAAGCATTCTAATTGTCTTTTATTGTCTTGGTGTTTCCTAGCGATTTTCAAGTTTACTAGCATCCTAATCCAAATAGCACCACACACAAATACCATATGAGTCCTTTGAAAAAAATATGAAAACTGAATAATCCAAATGTTAGATACAAACATCTAGGGCCTCAATGACGCCTGTGTTAAATGTCATTGAATGATGTCCAGGGGTTTTGAGGGGATATAATGCACTATACCTCATCTATTACATACTGGGTGGAAAGACAAGGGTGCTCTTTGGGGGGGCACAATAATTAAGTGTTAATACCATCAATGCAAGTTCAGAGACAAGCAAGAAAGAAAAATCTATAGGTGTTGAACATTACGCTGGTTACTGCCACAACGCTTTGGCTTCTTATGTTGCTTGTTTCTAATATTACTGACAGTTTTTAAATATAGAGCATTGTTCATAAAATCTCTTGATTTTTCTAAGCAAGAAAATTGCATGCATGCATCGTCTGAGAAAAATAATTATGTTTTTTTGTTGCTTCAGTCGCATTTTACAGTGTTCACCAGCATTTTAAGTCAAATATACAGAATGCAGTGAGCTATAAAAAAGGCAACCCCAGTATTTTGCCAAAGAAGTGTAATAATTAAGCAGTAATTTTGTTTGTTGTGTGACCTCTTTTTAGATGCTACGACTAACAGTTATCCTACACACAGAGGTTTAAAGAACAAAATAACAAAATTTCACTGAAGTCTGAATATCTGGTCACCATATCTTGCTCACTCTCCTTTCTCCAAGAGGAGAGAGCTATGTGGAGTTTGGTTCTGGAGACAGCTTGGGGGAGCACCAGGCAGCGGTCCATCACGGACAGACACTTCTGAAACTCCAGTTTCATCCTGAGCAGGTCGTCTTCACACAGAGTCAGCTGGGATGAACACAAACAGCTGAGACAGAGGGAGAAAGGAAAGCTAATAGATAGACACAGCAAATAGAACACAAGTAGTAAAATAGGTTCTGATATTATCCATAAAGTATACTTTTCTGTTAATTGTCCCGACTCTTCAAGAAAAGCTGTGGCTAATGGCAACCAAGACAATTAAGACTTTTTCTGTATTTGAATCCCGACTAACCTGAAGAAAGTTCTGCAGTGTGCCCTGAGTTCCCTCTGCTCCTGCAGCTCCCTATCCATGGCTTCTCGAAGAGCCTCCCTGGTGCCACTAAGGGTCCGAAAGGCTGCTTTGCCCTCCTGATGCAATTTTTCCTGACCAGGCAGGAGAGCACTTGCTCCTTGCTCCTTTGCTGGTCCAAGTCCTGCTTCAGGTTCTAACTGCAACACCAAGTGTTGCTCCCCTGGGGGAAAGAAGGTTTGCAGGGCCTGAGCTGCAGAAGGCTTGATGGCTTTGACTTCTGTTATGGCCACCTGGATCACTCGCATTGTCACCTATAGGACAAAAAAAGGATTCAAAGTTACCATCCGCATGTGGGAAATTTTTTTGTTTAATTGCATGATGAAGTTATTGGTCCATGCTATGACATCAACAGATAAGAGATCCTTATAAACTTCTCATCAACACTATGAACAACTTGAGCTGTTGCAAAAAGTGCTGATGCATGCACACAAGTATCTTCTGAGTGAGTGAGCTATCATTAAAACACGATGCAATCTATGATTATGTATATAAGAATCAGAAGAAAGAATTTAATAACTGTTCATAGGTTCTTATTCATCTGTAAAAGTGCTTCAGTCATGAAGATGTCTAATGTCTACTATTGGTGTGCCACCTTGCGGATGTCCGCAGCAGCCTCCTCATCCAAGTTGTTTATGAGCTCTGCTAGCTCCAAACTGTGAGCCGTCAGTAAATTCTGCCAGCAGTGCAGGTGCCGGGCTACATCTATTTTCTCCTCTAGACACTTGGACAGACTCGACAGATCCTTCTGCCTCTGTTTGTGGACCAAGAGCTGGAGATGGCAGGAAACAGGTGATAAATATAGGTTTTGTGTATCAATCGTTGATGAATATGGGATGTGTATCTTTGCAATAAAGGTCCAAAAATGCTTCTCACCATGTCAGAGATGAGCTCTCGCCTATTCTTGATCAGTCCACAGCGCATAGCTCTCCTCTCTTGGCTCAATGCTTCCTCTAATCTCTGCCTCACCATCACAAGCTCCTTCTGGGCTGTCTCCTGCAGCTGGTCTATCTGCTCTACATTCACAAAGCTCCCTCTGGTGGAAATAGGAAAGAACACCAGGTTTAAACACCCCTTTTCCAGCATTTCTTTAAAGCTGCCTTCGAGGTTGAGTTGGTAACACGACGAGGTTGGGTTTTTATACATTTTCTGCAAAATGAGAGAAAAACAACCGACATACAAAATATTTGTGGATTTACATTTTTTTGTAAACCTTTATCTTCTATTGTTTATATACAAGCACCTTTAAACATTAAATATATTTGTCCTCTTAATAGTAGAGCCTTAGTGTTCTACATAAATGGTGTGATGTAATGTAAGAGGAAAATTTGACTTTTGGCACCAACCTCCTGATGTGAGTGAACCACATGTCCAAATTGCTCGAGGCACTGGAGAAGGTATCAGAAATCAGGCTGTTGAGGCTGTGAAGGCTGTGAACCAAGAATTTCCTCTGTGCATGGCGTTCAGCTAGAACATAGCACTGGTTTGCAAGAACCACATCCAGCACCTCTTCCAGCTGATCCTGGACAGAGAGGAAGATGACATGTCTCATTATGTATTTTCAAATGTTTGCTTCATATAGTTATTATCAAGGCTACGGAATAGAAAACAATAGACTTTTTGTAGCTCACTTGACAAGCAAAGTAATTGTGCTGAAGGCTATTGGCTTTGCTTTTCTCCAGCTCGCCCATCCTGGTGGCTTCATCGAGCTCCTCAGAGAAAATCTTGTGCAGCTCCACCCTCCGCCACTGGATGATCTGCCTCTGGACTCTGGCTGAGGCTTCCTCATGTCGGACCAGCAGGAGGCGCTGAAGCTCTCTCTGGCTTAGCTTTTGCAGATTCTCCAGGAGAACACTGCAGTGGAGGAGCTCCGAGTAACATGATAAAATGAGGTTTACGGTTAAGTGATGCAATTTAACATAGGCAAAGAACAGATAACATAAACAGAGATCATCTCTTTCTAAATGTATAAACTTCTTTTTGTGGTTATTTCCAAGGTTTTTGTTCTTGTTGATTTATTAAGTGCAAAACTAGAAAACACACAACAGAAATATTGAAAGAAACGACTAATAAATCATTATTACCTGCTGGTCTGAATGTTGACACAGCAGCTCAGCCTGGGCCTTCTCAGAAACTTCTCTGCGGTGCTCAGCTTCCATTTCTTCCCGAGACTCCAAGTTGCATCTTCCAGCGAGAACAGCCATGCGGGCTTCCTGCTCCTCTTTCAGCCGACCCTCCATGCCCAGCAGCTGTCCGTGGAGCACGCTGAGCAGCCTCTGCTGGGCCTGGGCACTGGCCGGGCTTTGGGTCTGTGGGTCGGCCAGCAGTGTGGAGATGATGTCCTTGTAGATCTGAATCCGGGTGGATTCCAGGTTGTTGGTGACACGCATCAGTGTAGACATTTCAAGGCTGACAGGGAAAATGTGGAGCATGCAGAGTTAAGTTGTACCTTGAGGGTAATGAGAGTTGAGGATTGAACATTACCAAAAAGTGAAGTTAGACAGACTGCAGAAATCTATTTGATATTTCAAGCTACTTCTCTGTTCTGCACAGACAGAAACGTACAAAATATTATCCTGTACTTAAACAGTAAATGGCATAATAATCTGTGTGGGAATAAGTCATACTTATTGAGTTGTGTGAGACAGCATCTCAACAGTAAGCAACTTAAAGCACCAGGATGAACAATGAGAAAAACTGAACACAGGGGCCAATACATGAGCAGCTACGTGTGAGATTATTCAAAGGAATTCAGATGTAAGCCTAAAAATAAATCAACTATACTGAAATAAACGAGATAACTGCCAACATCTTTGTAATGAATTACATTATGAGATCAGCCTTCATGTGTATTTATGCCTTTTTCCAGAAGATGTAAGTAATAATTCCTTGGTTTTATGCCTTGGTGATTGACTTTTAATTAAACAAATGCATTGTCAAATTTAAATAATCAATTGCATTTTAATGATTTTTTGATCCATTCAAGAAGTTCACAGACTGTGTTAAGGTATTTAATAACCTCCTTATTGGTCTACTCACTTCTCCAAAGCCTGATACATGTTCTGGGGATCCTCCAGTACCATGATGTTGACCATTTTGTCTTCAAATGCTGCCTCGTCTTTTACCGTTTCACTCATGTTGCAATCTGCATACTCCAGGTCTAAATCACCTCTCTTTCTCTACAACAGAAGAAAGTATGTACAGTAGATTAACATGGAACTGTCAAACACAGTGTACTGTGGGTTGAACATGTGTGAACAACTATTAACTATCATGAATTAACGGCGTTATACACTATGTGTGATTAACATTCGGATGAGCTATGAATAACAATAAGTAACGGTTTGATTGCCTAGAGTAAAACACAGATTTGTGAATTTGTGATACCCTTTGTTGAAGAAGATTAAGCCTTGTTCTGGGATCTATCAGATGCATGGCCAGAAACCCCTGTGACAGCAGCACCAACGTGACAAAGAACCCCAAAACAAATCCAGCAAAATGGACGCCATGGTTTGGATAAATCTAAAACAGTGGGGGGGGGAAGAAGAGAATGCTTGGAAACAAAACAAAAACAACTGCAATGCTTTGGGCTACCAGTTTGTTTCCATAGCATACCCTGTCGGTGGAATTCACCATCAAGGTTAAATTAGCTGTTAATGGGCCGAACATGCTGACATCATTCTGTGGAGTAAAACAACAATAGTCATGTTTAGGGTTCTGAAAAAATTGCCATAGTAAAAATAAATAGCGGATGGATTATTTAGGTTGAACTAATTGCCATATTGCTTAAAATCATAAAACTAAAAGGGCAAAAATGGAACAGCAGAAAAAATACCTGTGAGGCATTAGAGAAGGTGAGAAACGCTGGAAGGTCCAGGACTTCACTCTTATGATTTCTTATGTGAGCAGTGTAATTGACAACAACTTGGGATCCAGCTGAAGAAGAAGAAAAATTAATACTGCATTATCTGTTGTGAAGCAAGAATATAGAAGGTACAATTTAAAGGTTGCATTTAAAAGATTTTGACTCCCACACATACCAGACAATGAATCAATAGTAAACGTCTGATATCCTTGTTCCACCACCCTGCCTTCAGTTTTTACAGGTACTATTCCAGAGATAGAGTCTCTGATGGCCACCTGGGATAGGTTGGTGCCGGTGCCACCCACTGGGCCCATGTTATGAACGAGCAGGAAGAATGTCAGCTGAGGAGGATCAGTGTCAAGCTTCACCTTTAGACAAGGTGGATGAAAAGAGTATCAATTACAGGATGATAATCAACATGTGTGGCAAAACACTGTATGTATATGCAAATAAGTGTTGTCAGAAAAATCAGTTAATGTCGATAATTAACAATAGAAAATTGAACATAAGAAAAAATGAACAGATTAATCATGTCCTTTACTTAATATGTCAGTGAATATTTTACATCTACAGGAGCTTAAAAAGGATAGAGGTAGATGAGTAAGTGTTTTTTGAAGACTCTTTCTCAGTTCACCAGCCCTAAAACTTATGATATTATGGCGTGAATAGCACAACACAGATACTACCCTGATCCACTGATGACATCAACTGGTCGCCTTTTCACAATGTGTAATTGTCCCTACACTTGTAATTCATGTAATGTGTATTTGCAAAAAGAGCCAAATCACACAATAAGTAAATAAGAAATAAAGTAAAAGATTAATTAGTACATCTTTATAAATTTATGTATTTACATCTTTTCTATAATAATGAAGTATTAAAAATTTGAAATCTAAAAAATAAATTGCTATAGTCAAACAACTATGTACCTTTGCGCACTTGTGAAATTTTACCCCAAATGCAGATGGAGGTGTCAGACGCTGAACCTGCAGAATAATTTCACACAATGTACAATTAGTTTGGTCTGACATAGTCCTTTGTATCCGGTTAAGTACTTTTATCAATAAGTATGAGAACGGAATGTAATGTGAAATAATAATGATAACATTGTTTTGCATGTGATTGACTTAAATATTTACTGTGTATCAATCCTTACTCTTTAATCAGTCTATCTTAAAGAAACACAATTGTATATAATATAGAATTATAGAACATTTAAAAAAATAGATAAGAGTGAGGGAATATACACATACTGACACCAATAAACAACCAAACAGCTCCAATCATTTCTACTGACTTCAAAGGTGCATTGAGACTAGATTGTGGTCAGAACATAGGACAACCAAACACTAGGGAGAAACAGACCTGAGGCAAAGAGTGACTCGGGTTATATCTGGTGAGTGTGCTTCTGTGGCTCCGGAGGTGTAAAAAGTTCGACAGGTAGGTAAATGAGTTGTAAAAGGAGTGTCCCCAGAGGCCAGAGTCAGCTGAAGAAGACAGGAGGCCCTCTGCAAACATAGGGTATGGGGTGTTTAAAAGACAAGTAAAGCACAGTATTAGAAGCTGATATCTACAATAAAAACATATACATTTGCACTGTTTTACATTTATTGGTGTACTTCATATACTAGTGTACTCTAGAGGATATTAAATACACGGCCCAGTCATAACATTGTAGCCATTCGCCTAATAGTGAGTAGGTCCCCCCTGATGTACCCATTTATGTAACGATAAAGTATAATCTTTAAATAAGTCTTTCAAAAAGTGTATGATCGCTCTAGCTCCCTTTGCAAAAGCCACCTTTTTTACATACCAATGTAATGAGACAATCAACACTATTCTGACTTCATCCGGTGGTTATAATGTTATGGCTCATCGGAAAAATTTGTTCAGCTGGTGTTTGCACAGTAATAGTATTTACTTTATTATTCATGTAGAAAATCGAAATGAACAAACCACTTCTCCATAGAAATGTCATCTCTGCATATTTAGTACCGATGTCCCGCTTCAGTACATGGATGCTGGAGAACAGCTGACAATGGAAAAGGGGCACCCAGTTTTTAACACGTTACACTCTTAAGATACAACACACACACAACCACACAGAGACCAACACACACATATTGGTCTGCAAGTGTAGTAGGAACATTTCTAGCAAAGAAAAATCATCTCATTTGTGCCTTTATTTATATAAAGAAAAGGGGCTAAAGATGCACCAATACTGATATTTTATATTCCATTCTATTGATAATAAAGATTATTCCTGCTCACCTGATGTTCGGGCATGAGTGAAAGAGCTGGTAGAGATGTGCAGTAAGAACAATCCTGAGATGCATCCTCATAACAAGGCTGTCTTGCATTGGACTCCA
Source organism: Lophius americanus (assembly GCA_037951165.1). Classification (NCBI taxonomy): domain Eukaryota; kingdom Metazoa; phylum Chordata; class Actinopteri; order Lophiiformes; family Lophiidae; genus Lophius; species Lophius americanus. The sequence continues at coordinate 6,918,799 of JBBDHG010000047.1, forward strand.
ACACACCGGCGTGCAGAATCTCATGCCGGGTCACATTGTTACGCTGACGGATATATGATGGAGGTGGCAACAAACTGAAAGACCATATCGTGACCGTCCTCGCTATTAAGTATACCAGAAGCATTCGTAAGCTAGCGTCCCTGCCTCCAACGGGCGACCCTCTAGCTAACTGGCTTCATTGTATTTGGATGTTGCCAGCGTTGAACTCAGTGGGCAACACATTTCCCACGCCTTTTTCTCGAAAAATATCAGTCGTAGCAGCGTCTCTGACGGGCACGGGCATCCACCCAGTATGCTATTGTGTCAGGAGAAAAGTTTGGTAGCTGCTTCGAGGTTTAAAGAACACAAGGTCCGTAATAACCGCTGAGGAAAAACTTTGAAAAACATCTCCTAAGTTTGGGAGAATGGGCAACTAGTAAAGAACCACAGTGTATAGAAATATATCGCCTGTTAGGCCTTTCAAAATAAAACCAATGTGGAGAGTCAGCTGGGTAATATTTTCTAAGGATGATTACAAACTGGAAAGAATGAATTGCACTTGAATTTTTTCCCGTACATGTAACTAATTTGACAGTTAATCTCCCTCGTTAACCGTTCACGCAACAGTGTTCTGCTTTTATTATGAAGTCAAATTAACTTTGTTTCCGGGCTAAATCTAGGTAGCGCTGCATTCTTAACACAGCTCCATTTTCCCCATCAAGTCTCAGGTCGTCTATTGGATAAAATACACAAATTTTGTCGTTTTGATGAAATTGCATGGAAAAGAAGCCATTCGTTACTAAAATCTTGAAATATATAGCCTTTTCGGCTAGAATAGAATCAATAGAATTCAAACGAGACCTGCCGAAACTACTTTCTTCGAGCAAGTTTTTTCTTATGGTTAGCCAGAGTAGCAGAAGAAAATGCTCATCTTGCTCGGTAACTCCAGCTTCTCTACACTCTGATGGGAAATGTCAGAGCAGGAGTTTATGCCGGGATGCAGCAGTGATGTGTCGGTCAGTTTCCCCGAGTCGCTGCACATTTACACAGGGTTGTTATCGGTGGCTACAGTATGTGGAGGATTTTCAGGACTACTAGCTGGTGCACTTTTATATATTTTCTGCCTCAAACCTCTGCTGCTGACCAGACAGGTAAACATCTGAATCAACCTCTATGTCATCATTTCCACTTGCGACATTCCATTCCATCCTGGTATGTATATTATTGTATGTAACCCCAACAGAGTTACATCACAAGGCGGTTGCTTGAACCTGATGATGGGGAAGTAGAGAACCACCGAAGTGACTGCGTCACCGGCAGCAGGAGAGAGGTCCCAAGTGGCTCTAACAATGATAAAGTATTATTCTCTTTAAGTACATTTATTCAAATACAGTGCTGAAGAGCAAATGTTAGGTACTTACACTTAACTTGATTGTTTCCAATTACACAACACAACTTTATACATGTACTCTAATAAATCTGTAGAGGGACATGCTGTACTTTGTACTTCACCACACGTGTTTGACATCTGTAATTAGTAGTTCATTTATGAATTGCATTTTTTTAATGTCCAATTACATTGATTTAGAAGGTTTTTGATAAAATTGAAATATTTAATCTTTCTTTATTTGTGGATACTTTTTCTTTACATGTTATACTAAATTAGCTATTTATAAACTATTTAAATTCCATTATTACAAAGCTGAAAACAGTTTGACCTTTGGAAAAGTTTGCTTTTTAAAGATAAATCCATCTCCAGGACAACAATGTTATAAACAGGATCAGAAGATCTTATAGATTTAAGTACTCAATGGCTTGTAAAGTAGTTAAAAATAACACAATGTATAAAATATATTGCGGTTAACAACATATGCCAAAATGGTAAATGGACTGTACTTATGTATTGCTTTTTCTAGTCTGCTAAACCATTCAGAGCACTTTACAATATGAGCTAGCATTCGCCCATTCACACAAACATACATTCATACAGTAATGATAGAGGCTGCCAAGCAAGGCGCCACCTTCTCACCTGGAGCAGGAACCATTCAAGCTATCATTCAGACACCAATGGAACAGCAATTGGATGCAATTTGGGGTTCAGTATCTTGCTCAAGGGCACCTCGACATGTCGACCCCAGGAACCAGGGATCGAACAACCAACAACGGCTCTACCCACTGAGCCACAGTCTCCTACACATTAGTGCAACAGTAATATTAATCCAGAAATATCCTATATAATATGACAGATGCAGTTTTACCGCAAAATGAGTACTGTTACTTTGAAAGTTAAAGTAAATGCTTTCAGTACATTTTGCTTACCAATGTGAGGTTTTGAATGCAGGACTTTAACTTGTAGTTGAGTATTTTAACATTGTGGTATTAGTATACTTTGCTGAAGTAGAGGAACTGAATAGTCCACCATGTCACACTGTCACAGAGTTATTGTAGCTTATATACACTGTATGCTTTTGTCATATGTGAATAAATTAACAGATTCACTCTTCTGGATCAACCATCTTTTATGTTTAAACATTAACTATCCACCAACTTATTAAGTCTGTTTACTGATTGTCTAGGAGAACATGCCTCTACCCCGGAACAATGACGTCGCTGCATTTGCAGCTAGAGCAAAGGTGGTGTATCCCATCAACCAAAAATACAGAGTAAGTCTGCAATAGATATTCAGCTTGCCACCATAATAACAATGTGCTGCGGCCCAAATACACAATGTAATGGACTCTTTATAAAACCTTTGAAATAAAGGTTTTTATATTTTCACCAGGGTCAATGATTTTAGAAGGTCCTTCTAAGTTTCTGTTAAGCACTGACAATCGTATAATGAGTAATGTGCCTGGAAAAGTAATCAAAGTTTAAGTATTATGCCACAGTGATTTTTTGCGGCACCTTTTGCTGTATCTGTCAGCCTTTAGCAGATGGAGCATCCAATCCCTCCCTGCATGAGCAGTCCAAGTTGCCAGCAATGCCGAACGAGGAGTCATCCTCTCCCACCGACGGAGAGTCTCTGAGCCAAGAGCGGGACAATGATGACAGCAGTCAGTTTATTTCTTCCTCGCTTGTCCCCAAGAGCCTGCAGAATCAGAGCTTTACCAGGATCTCTTATTACCCTCAAACACAGACACAACAAGGGTAGGGGCCTGTAGCCTGTGAACGTTACACATTAACCATTGACTTTAAGCCCACAAAAAGAATTCACAAACCTGAGTTTAAATAAGTTTGTTATTTTTTGTTTGTTATTTCTGCAGATTTGAAGGTAGGATCAGCCTTTACTGTTTGGCTCTGCAGGATATACAACAACATTGCTCCCAGCTTCAGGAGGAGAAATGCCTGGTTAGTTTTTGTTTTCTTAAAATTGGTCCTGTGTATGTTTCTTCAAGTATTTAAAGTTGTTCCTTATTCTTTATATCTTACAACAGGTTTTTCTTCAAATGGTGAAAATAATATTCAACAGTCATTTTCCAAAAGACAAAAATGATGCTGACTTCTCCAAAAACATCCTTCAAATGCAAGAAAAAGTAATAGGAAATAGAATATATATGTTTAGCGCAAGCATGCATGATATATACATTTATTTTTGATGTTCTTTAATAGCCGTGCAATTGAACACTGAAAAAGTATATGCTGTTATTTTAGGGACTGACTGATCTGAAAAAACTGTTGCCAACAATCATCACTGCCAGCGAAAAAAGTGATCATGATCCTTGTACTTTGGATGAAATAGAGAGAGCTCAGAAAGATCTTCTTGAATGCGGCCTTCAAGTGGTAAAATCAAAGGGGAAAATCAGAAAGCATATTATTTAACAATTATATAACACTATTAGACCACTGTAATTTACCCGAATGGTTCTGAAAGAAAAACTGATGCCTGTATCTCTTTTTAGTCAAAACTTTTCAGCAAGCTGGTGGAGGACTTGTGCCAACATCTGATGAACAAGAACAGTATTTTCTCTACAGATGAAGCCCAGGACGTGATTCTCTCTCTCGTCCAGGCTACTCTGTTAGTAGAGAACCACTTGAGGAGTGCACAAGAAGCTAATTTAAAGGTTAAACATGAGTAGTTATTTGCAGCAATAAAATTCATTTTGAACCAGAAGTTAAATGTATCTTTTCCTTTCATCCTCTGCTAGAGGGTCAAGCAGAAGTTGTTGTGGTGGGAGGAGCTGACTGGGCTTCTTCAATCCCAGCCTGCCTTGCTGAAGCAGGAACTGTCGTTGAGGCAAGTCTTGATAGCCACCACACTGGAGCAGCTGACGAGCAATGACATCTTGACCTTTAGCGACATGGAAAAGATACTTTCAGAGGTTCAGATGACTCTGACTGAAGGCCTTCAGCAGTGCACTGAGGGTAAGACATGCAAAGAGGACATTTTCTGCAAGGGCACTCCCAGGGCGAAGGACAGCATAGAGAAGATGGTCAGTATTGGGTCATAAACAAATTATAGCGGTAAGAAAGGCAGTCATTTCAATTATATAATAACTTATCGATAACACAGTTACCCAAATCATTGTGTAATTTTCTGGCATTTTATTCACTTGTTTCTGGCAGCAGATAGCTGTAGAAAATATCTGGCCTACTTTTCAGGCTTCAATGACGTACCCTCTCAAAATAGACAATTTTCTTGCAATCTGCTTCACCCATTAAATAAGGTCAGGTTCTTTCAGGACAGCATGAAAAATCATGCTACTACACCCCAGACTCACATGACACCTCTTGGAAAAATGTTCAGTTTGCACAGACTTGAACTCCTGATATTTCTTTTTAAGAAAGGCCTGCTAATAACATTATGTGTATTACCAAGGGGGGTTGATCATGTAGAAAGGACTTTTGCGGTATGTCACTGAAACAGCAGTATTTGAATTTTGGAACTTTATAATGAAAGCAATGGTGCTTCTTTCTATACATTACCATGCACACACATGTACACAGCCTCGTAAGAGTAAGTACATTTCATTTCCATTGACACCATCAGATGATACGACAATACAGCAGCAAGATCTCTAACTATTGAGTAAGACACTTTACCACTTTTTCTAGACTAGATAAAAAAGGTGTCATTATTATAATATTAGGGTCGATATACTTTCGCACATTTCAATCACCGCAGAATAATGTGTTGACTGCATAAAACATTACATATAAATTAAGCGTATCTTTAAAAATGTTAATGTGCAGCTGGTTAGATCTACAGTTTCATTATTTTACATCCTACACAGAACAATTCATATTATAGATACACAATAGCCACATTTATATAAAGTCATAGTTATGCTTCTTCAGCTTTATTTATCCAAAAGTTTACTAAGTTTACATTGCAGAGTGCAACAGGAAGACAAAGGATCTTCTTAATGACAAGTGCAGCAGAATGGCTTCCAAGAGGAAGAAGCTTTTGAGGAGCCAGTCCAAGGAGAGGAACCATGCCCTGGAAATGAAACAGGCTCACATTGACCTCCAGCAGCTCCCTAAGGTCACAGTAATTTACTTTTGCCTCTTTGGTGATTAGTAGTCAAAGCAATTTTTAGGTGGTTCTAGATTTTCTTTATTAGCCCATGAGCGTCTTCTCAAATCTTAGATTTTCTATTAGAGATTAAATATGCAGGAAAAAGCCGAAAAACACACCACCATTGTAAATCCACTGGCTTCTTAATCCAATCATTTGTCCTTCCTGCAGGTCTACCAGGAGCTGCTATTTAAACATAGGCAGCAGATTTCTGACTTGGAACTACAGCAGGACAACAGGGTAGCTGAATCCCTCAGTGGCCACTGGGAGGTACAAGATTCAATACTTTATATTTTGTTTACATGCATACTTACTTACATACTTCAAATGCATTTCCATTTTCTTACCTATATATCCGATTTGAATCCTAAGAAACTCCGTACCACGTGGTCAAAAACAATTGGTGATCAAGCCAGGGACATCTTCCTCACTATGGTTCCTGCCCTGTCAAAGCTCTCTGCTCAGCGCTGTGAGGACCTGTGGGTGGAATTGGAGCAGGATTTGACTGCACAGCTGCAGATGGCCGAATGCACCATCAAGCTGCAACTGGAGGATATTAGGGCTCAGCTAGATAAAGATGGACTGGTAGAATAAAAGCAAATTCATATTCATTTGTGATTTAATTATTGTCTCGTGTCACTAAATCTAAGCTTGTGATATATGCAGAAGTTTAACTGCACTAAAGGGATTAGATTCATTCTAAGTAAATATCTTTTCTGTAGCTGTGGAGTGAGGAGATGGCTCTGGTCCAGGCCTGTCTCAAACACCTGAGTGAACAGCAAATGAGGATCCTCCGAGCTATGGTGGCACGACAGAGCTACACACTCAGCAGGTGAGATCATTAGGCCTCTTTTATGGAATATGTAGAGTGTGAAAATACTTTGCACCAAAAGCTGGTTAACAACACAACCACATCTGTGGCCATACACACTTACACGTTGTCTAAATCAATTTTATGAGGTTTTTCGGAAACACTGCAATATGATCTTCTTTTCAGCCAAGTGGGGAAATTGATAGAGAAGAAGCATGAGCATCTTTTGGCAGCTGTGCAGAGGCAATTTGTGGTCAGGCACTTCTGCCTGCACATGCTCAAGGAGATGAGGCTGTCCAAGCTGAAGACACTATCTCAAAAAGATTTCAGAGCTGCGCTAAGCACTGATCTCAGTAAAAGCCAGTCCTGTGTTTATTCAGCTCTCAAGGTTCGTTAACTGGGCTCTTTTATTAATACATTATATAAGTTCATCAAAGCAAACACAAACCGGTTCAAAATACAGCATGTTTCCCTATACTCATTTTCCAGCAGCAGTAGCTGAAGTTCACAGCAGATTGAACACTGATTTTCTCCCGTACCAATCACAGAATAGTGATGTCAGCCTGGCAGAGAGACATCTGGCTCCTGAGAGTCAAATGGTAGGCCACAGCTTCCAGCAGGAGTTCCTGTCTGAACTGGAAAATGGGACAGAACTTCTCCAGAGCCATGCTCAGCTGGTGCTCGGCAATGCCCTCAGCCACGCCATCCATCAGAAGATGGAGACGCCCTCAACTAACTCACACACCTCTACCAAACAGGATGACGACATAAAAGTAGGCTCTGGGTTATTGCTCTTATTTTATTTCTCTTATTAAGTTTTTTCATTTTGCTTTGGGTATATTTGTTTAGCCTTTGGTAGTAATTTTTTTTCTCATTAGCACCACCTGACCGAGGCTGCCTCAGAGAGTGTCTATGTGACCAAAGATTCTCTCACTGCACTGGTCCAAAACTACTATTCCTGCTTGCAGGGCATTATCGAACAATTACAAAAGGCAGAGTCAAACATAAATCAGGGTGAGTTCACTATCACAACATACTTTCAGGTTTCCTTATTTGAGATGAATATATACAATCTGGGAACAGTACTTGTAACAACTTGTAACAGCTAAATGATTTCTAGAAATGTGTTGTTGATTATAATACTATTAATATTAGTACTTTCTATCATGTATGATAATTCAAGTTGTCCATAGTTGTATCGCTTTTAGCAGGTCAAATACTTCAAGGTACAAGAACTCCTGTGTGTTCAATCTGCTATGGTAAACCTTTCTTAATGACCAAAACCCATTAATTAGCACCCATGATACATCTCTATTTTGTTGTAGGGCTAATCATAGTGAGAGATTTCTTTTTGTCGGCATAAGTCATTTTTCTTCTGGTTAGTACCTTTGACCTTTTACCTCAAGGGTCCATTTTGGCCCTCATTCTTTTCTCCTGACTGATGACCAGTACTTGCTGCCACTGTGCTATGTATTTGGAGAACAAAATAAGACCTATCACTTTTATGCTGATGATAATGACATATACTTATCACCGAAACCTGATCCAAACTCACACATTAATTCCCTTTAAAACTATTTGTTCGATGTTAAACGATGGCTCACTCAGAATTTCCTCTACCTCAATGAAAATCAAACAGATATTTTCAATCCCTCTTAAAATCCACCAGTGTCTCCTGACCATATTTTTTTTGTCTTTCAGACGTATCACACACCACTGTAAAACTTATGTCAAGCATATATGGGTTGTTTTGAATACATTTTTTAAAATACACACACACATTCATTCATTTGTTAAAACCAGCTTTTTCAAATTCGAGTTTTAGCTGAGGTCCAGCTCTACCATTTAAAGACCTTCAAAGGGTCCCTCGTACTTTTATCACTTCTGGGCTGCACTACTGTAATATTGTACGTTGACATTGGCCAGGCTGCAGTTAGTCAAAAATGCAGCTGCTAGCGTCTTGAGGGGCGCACGTGTTTGGGATCTTGTCCCACCCATCCTGCCGTTTTTACAATGGCCACCAGTTCAGTACCGGATTAGTTACGAAATTCTGTTGATTCATATGCTTAAATGGCCACAACTCACCTGTCAGAGTGGGTGGAACCTCATGCAACACATCTACAACTGAGCTCAATTAACCAGTAGCTTTTAGTTCTGCCTGGATTCAGAGTAGCACTTAGGGCCAACTTAGTGGCAGTCCCTGAACTTTGTATTGACCTCCCTCTCCAGATGAATATCAGTGTTGATCACCAAGTAAAAACACATGTTTTTCTCACTAAGGTTTCCAGGCTAGACCTGTTTTTTTATGTTCCTTTATTCATTGAATTTGCTATGTAGGTTGTAGTTTTGTTTGTTCTGTGAAGCACTTTGTGTAGCATTTGAAATTTGCTATACAAATAAATTGACTTGACCTTCATTCAGATGAGATTGAGACGCATGAGAGCAACAGTCAGCTGCTGAGGGAACTGACTAACTGGGGCAAGAAACCCACCTCTGCTGAATTTCAACAGAGGCATGTCCAGCATTCACTACACCTTTCAGAACCACATACTTTATTCAGTCATCTTCCATAATAACAATTATTAATTAGATTTTTTTTTTCCTGCGTGTCAGGGTTGAACTTAACAAAAGGAAGTTGTTGGAAGAGTGTGATCTGGGGCAAGAAATGAGATATGAGAAACTGAGACTGAAGAAAGTAGCCCACGATGAAACCATGGAACGGATCAAATCACTGCTGCTGGTCAGTATGTTTCCTGTTTCCTGTGCTTGTCTACTTGATAAGAAGTTTTGATTTTTTGGTTTACAAGTCTGTTATTTTCTGTAATCACTGAGTTGTTGTGTTCATAAGGAGGCAGAAGAAAGCTTCATCGCTCAGCTGGCAGCCATGGCTCGGGTTTTGCTCCACAATTTAGACCCAGACCCTAGTGGTGATGAGGAGAACTCTGGTAAATCCCTTTGCCCCATATAGAAAGAAAAACTCTATACACCACTCCCCTGTCTCTGTCTTTCATGATGTCATATCCCCACAGGTAACGAGAATGCAACTATCATGGACTTGCTTTCCCTGAACCCTGCATTAGATCCAGCCCTGAATCCTTCACTGACTCCAACTGTTGTGACACCGGCAGTGAAAGCAAAACCTAAAAAGAAAAGAGAGCGAGAATCTAATCTCAACTGAAGTCTGCAATGTTTACATATTCAAGCAGCAATGTCCTGTGAAGAGTTTACTTTGCCTTCTAATTTAATGCTTGTACTTTTCTATTTGTGACAATTTTATTGATATGAAGGGACCACAGCTTTGTTTGCCGTAAGCTAGAAAGATATGCCCCTAATTTATGTGTACATGGACTGTTCAGTCTAATTTTAGATGTTTCTAGTTGGAAGTAGGTTACTGAAATATTGCCATGATAACTGTGTTTTGTAAATGCCATTCACTATAAAGTCATTTTAATGTAACAAACCCGACATCTTTTGAAAGCACTGTTCATCCTTTTTTTTCTTTTCTCAATTAGTATGCAAAAGTGGTGTTCTACCGCTCTGATAGTAATCCATTATTCCACTGTTCTCACACCCACATTACTTTTCATAAAATGGCTCATTCGCTGCATTGATTCGCAGTGATTCTTGAGTACATGGGATGATGGATTTGCTGCTCTCTGAGTTGTTAGGTGAATTAGAGATGTCCATTCTGATTGTAGCGGAGTGCCTACTACTCGGAGATGAAAGCTTTGCCCTTCTCTGGCTCTAATGGGATTTTAAGTACAACCCTTTATGGATGATAATGCAAAGTAATGGCGAAAAGTCTGTGAGAGCTTAAGTCTGGCTGACAATTATGGTTGTGTAGGCGGCAATCTAGCAGGCAATTTACTCTGGACCTTATGGGTTACTGTCAGTTTGGAGTCTCAGTAGTGTCAATTAGCAATCATCAATTTTTAAACTGGCCTTTATTCATAAACACAATCTGCACGCATAACAAATCAATGCAATGGCAGCCTGAGAAAATACTCTTCTGGACCTGACCTAGTCATACAGTGGAGTGGAGTGTCCTGCCAGGAGCTTCACTCCTCCAGAGCATCAACCAGAAATGTCAGGGTACTGGTGACTTTCATCTACCGGCACTGATCCGTGGAGAGGGGAAACCGCTCGGACGTGTTTTCAGGTCCCTTCGGGCTGCAGGGACTTGTGTGAAGATGACCTGATTTCTAATTCTTCCTCTCTCGCCTTGGCTCTCGGCGACTCCATGCTACGAGCAGAGAAGCCCGAGAAGGTAGGTTGATAGCATTTCGCAGCTATTTGGAATATGGCCTCCTTACTGTCTTGAACTCGGATTACGATTGTTCTTGGGATGGACTCGACCTCGTGTGCCATTTTCATTGAGTAGATTCAGGTAAGTGCAATGAATCCACCGGAGACGCACCTGTACAAATCTTCCCCAACCACGTTGGTCTTCCATCATAGGTGTTGTCCCAGCTGATATTTCATAGGACAGATAGATGCGTCTCTTCCATGAAACGTCCTATTTTCTCCTGCTTTTTTAGACTGTTACAAATATTATTGGATACTACCAATATTTGTTTTTTTCACTCAGTGGCTAATCCTTACTTGTCCTTATAAAATGAGATCACAAGTTTCCTCTAGTGAGGTAAAGCTGTGTGCAGTGTGTCATCAAGTCAGGTGAACAGTTATTCTCGGGCCTAAAAATAAGGTCACTTTATAAATTCATCTCTGAAGGGATTTCTTTTATATCGAAACGGAATAAGTCATCTTAGATTGTCATATTTCAGATCAGGAAACATCACTATTGATGTCTAATGCAAGAGTCATAAAAAAAATTGGGTCATTATGTTTCAGATAGTATTAAATTACTTAAATGTACCGGAATATATACCAGTATATATAACATTTGGTCACTATCGCTTCATTATCCTAATAACAAATAACGATAACACACAATGTTCCCCAATGTTAAATAAAGCCGGGTGTTATAGACTTACACACTGTTATCAGATTTGGGTTGTTTAATTTGAATTGTCTTGAATGGGTTTCATAACTACTCTTGGTTACTTTAAAGGCTCTTTGCGTTGCGTTTTTGAATTACCTTGATTTTAAAGGTGCCATGCACATGATACTGTTTTCCCTGCTAAATACATGATCTACGCTCTCTAGGTGAGCAGCATGGCTAACCTGCAGCAGGAATACCCCGGGGTTCTTCTTGGGATCCTGGAGGAACTGTCCAATATGCGCCAGTTTCTGACCTTTCAGGACCTTTGTCGCATGGTCAGCACCCGCTTTGACCTGGAGCATCTCACTGAGCTCAGAAGTTTGCTTTTTGCTGCTGCCAGCCGAGATCCCTGTTTCCCAGCAACTCTCTTCAGAGATAGGGTTAATGCCAGAGGCCAAGGGCTCTCACCCATAGGTGTAGCTGCTGACATTGTAACTATATTCACTCTTATTCAAATGACGGGTGGCGCCCCTGATGACAGCCAGCCAAACAAAGCCCAGACAGTTCTCCCAGTGGACCAATCCCCAGGCCCCATTCTGCCTGGAATCCTCCAACCAAACATTTATGCAGAAGAAAGGTCACGTGCCCACTCTGACTCAAGTGGTGAGCTTATCGACCAGCACTTACTTTTTCCAAGATACTCAGCCCGCAAGCGAGCAAGTCTCCCACCGGATCCAACCTCACTTGTGTCTTCCCCTCCAACCAGGGCGAGAGCTGTGTCTTTTGACTTGCCTCACACTACACATTTGTTCTCGACTGGTCAATTCCCCAACCAAACCATGAAGGATATCTACCTGCCACTGGAGACGGACAGTGAATCTAGCGGAGATTCTGCACCGGTGGAAGTCTTTGAACCTGAAGAAGGATCATCTGTCGACCAAAAGAGAACTATGTTTAGGAAGGACTTCCATAACCAGCCTCCGCTCATACCCCAGGTGACAGTCAACAGTGAATCCCCCAGTCCAAGCAATGGACAGAAGGGTTTTGACAATCAACGATTTGAAATGATCCAAAATCCTTACCCGTCACCATCAACGATCCACCTGTCCCCAAAGGAGCGGGTTAAACACGAAAGCCTTGATGACCTTCAAGACTCGACTTACTTTGGACCTGGGTCAATCCCAGATTGGTCCGCCAAGCACCTTCAACCTCCCAGGACCAAGAAATCCGCCTGGGGTAACAAGAGTCACAGTCTCGAGGACCGGATAGGCCAGAGCAGAGTTGGATTGGGGATGGAATCAAAAGGGGGGCAACTTCCAAGACGATCAACCCCAGCTATCAGCAGTTTGACCGAGTCTCCAGGAGGTGAGACCGGGGATAGTGGATGGAAAAATGGAAGGGATTTATTCAAGGCTCAGGGAACCCAGACAGACCCACCAGACCCCCGGCGCCTCCGTAGTCTGGTTCATGCAGATCGCCTGTCCTTCATGACCTCATTAGATGATCCTGAGTTTTGTGAAGATGACATCAGTGTCATCTTTCGCTTCTTAGATGACATAAGCATGTGCGGTTCCACCGGAGTCCTGCATCCCAGTGATGGATCAGGGGCCCTTAATCAGGACACCCCAGAGGCCAGACGGGGCCGTCTTGGCCAGCTCCAAAGGCTTTTCCACTCTTTGGAAAGCAGTGATGATGGGCTCAAGGCTAGTGTCTGTAAGCTGCTGCTCCGTATGAGTCAGATTGAAAGACAACTGGACTCACTGAATGATGTTAAGGCGGAGATTTCACAGGTACTGTCGGCGCTGCAGCGACTTGATGAAAAGATCCAGCAACCAATCAGTGGTGGTGAACAAGGTATGAGCGGGCGATGGTTGGAGCCTCTCAGCGGTGTTTCCTCCTTCATTAGCCACCCCCTAACTCCTTCTGAGTCATCAGAGCCTCAGCCTTTGTCTGCATCTGGACATCTGTTTCCAGGGACCAGCACTAATAGCTTGGAGTGGAGCCGATGGAATAATCAAGGGGAGAAAACAGAGAGCAGCAAAAGTCAGGCCGATTCAAAAGGTAAGAAAGAGGGAAAGAAGGACGCATCTTCTCGTCGTGCCTCCAAAGCTCAGCCAGAAGAGAAAAGTGTGGTAGATGGCAAACAACTGAATGTCCCTAACTCTGCAAGAGACTGGACAGTTTCATTCTCAAAAAGTAAAGATGGCAAAGATTCCAATGGAAAGGTAGAGTCATTTTAATGCGCACAACATCTTTTATATGTTTTATGATAAAAGAAAGAAGTGACTTTTTTTTTTACAGTAAGCCTAAAAACAAGTCTTTCTATCATGCTTTTGAGGGTAACTTATTTTTTTTGTAGGAATATTTGGTGGGTATTACCTAATAATTTTACAGTCCAAATAGCTTATCTATTTAAATATATATGCAGCTTTTTTTAAAGTTTGAAATAGGTACTGTTGTATTAATCCTTTAAATATAATCAATGTTTGTCCGTTTACCCTTCTAGGTAGATCAGTCAGAGAGCACAATGAACCTAATATCCCAAAAGTCATCCAACCTGGTGGAACAAGTGTTTAAATCATCTCTGTTCCGCCACAAAGACAGCAGTCTATTAGGAGGGCTAACCTCTGGGAAGACCGTGGACCCCAGCCTGGCTGAAGGGAGGGGCAGACCTATATGGACTGTAGATGACAGAGAGGCACGTGTCACAGCTTTGGATTTACAGGTAAGATTTGGTAACTTTGAAAAGGCTCCGTTGAATTCTTTGAACTGCATTTTGATTACCGGCAGGCTTTTTATACAAAGTCAGTGGCAGAAGTCTATTCATGCAAAAATGGGAAAATCGGGAGGAAAAAAAAAAATCTGAACTACTTAAAGAGAATTTTCTTAGAAAAGTTTTTATATGCTTAATTGGATATATTCCATGTATTATTTTATTAGAACATTTTTACGGGAAAAAAATCACCCAGGCTAAAGAAAGATAGAGTAAAATACAGTTCTTTGACATAAAATATCATCAACAGATATTAATCATGTTCAGCAAGAAAGAGCATACAGTATTTTAAATTCCACTTCCATGTCAAAATAATGTGTATCTTATATTATTTTGGGATATGCAATTAATTCATATGACTTTATATCTGCTCTAAAAATATTGAAATGGAATCATGCCCAGGCCCAAGAATCTCTGAACCCGAACAACATGGAGTTCTGGATGGATGACATCTACACTCCAGGCTATGATGCTCTACTCAAGCGAAAAGAGGCTGACCTCCGCCGGGCCAAGATCTGCAAACTGCTTGCACTCATTGGCACTGCAGTGGCTATCATTCTCATCATCGTCATCCCCGTTTGCACCATGGGGTCATGAAGACTCTTACGGCCCATATTGTTGGCTGTCTTCCCTTCATTAATGTACATCAGCTCTGTGCTGTAGTCAGGAATGTGCACACCATCCTCATGGATATTTGTAGCAGAATGAGGGACCTCTCTGCATGCTGAATGACTTCAGAAAAACAGGAGCGTTTGAACCGTTGCTTACTTGGAAATCCGTCCCTCATGCAGCTACAAGAAAGTATAAGTATGTCTCACATCGCCTCCTATTTGCTGTCCATTAAATGAAATGAAATCTTTATTTTAGTTATTTCATGTGGCTGTAAATGGAATTCACTAACAATGAAAATTTGAAAAAATTCTGGAATAATTCTGTGAAGATTATTTGAGACTAATACTCATACTGAGAACTCTTTAAAGTGTAAATTTCCTTGTATTTTCCCATTTTACAACAAAAGTTACAAATGTGTTGTGAATTAGCTTCAGTCTTGAGCAGAGCCGGACTCTTTGTTTCTATTCCCTTAAGAACACTACCAAGTTTATTTCAATTCTATGTTCTATGAATAATAGTTTTACAGTTTAGTAATGGGACTGTATTATGTGGACTAAGGTATTTTCTTTTAGTTTGACTCTCCTGTCTTTTTTTAAGGCAAAGATACACTGCCCAAACAACTTAAAATCAAGAAAATAAATTATTTTTATAGAATTACCTCCCATTTTTCAAATTGAAAAATATTTGCCGCTCAATGAAGTCATGACTGTGTTTTGGTTTAAGTGTTCATCAAGTGTCTGGTTTCACAAAATGGAAGGTAAAACATATTGTTTGTGAGGCACTCTTTTCCGGGAAACACTCTCTGAGGCGGATATAATTCAATAGATGGGATGCCAGGAATGCACCTATGCAAATTATCTTTTCTCTATACATGTACATAGTGTTGCTCGTGGATCGGTGTTCCATTTCTTTTAAAAACATCTTGTTAAATCAGGAGACATAATATTGAAATCAAACGTTTTTGCCCAAAATATAAAATATAAGGGATTCAAACAAACAAAAAATTTATTAAAAAGCTATAATATAATATAATTGATAACAGAAATGTACTTTTCTTTGTCTATTGAGTACAAACAAGAGAAACCAAAAATTAAATCCATATCATTGGGAAACAAAACTATAATCTTGTTTGTTTTATCTGTTTACTAACCCTTAAATGTCTCCCTTCTGTGCACAAACATGCACAAGTTGTTCGGCAGATATGCATCCTAAGAAGATGCATATCTACCAAGTCTTTCCCATGAGGCTGTTTGTGGATCCATTACCGTTTCAATGGTGCCACTGAGGAGGCCTATCCTTGTAGTCAGCACAATCTGCAGGTGCTTCCTCTAAAACTTCGGTGCATTAGAGCCTCCTGATGCACTTATGACATTTGGACCTTGTTGTTGTTGTTGTTGTTGTTGTATCCACACTCCTTTCAGACAGAGAGCAACACATCTGTAAACTTCTTATTAAGGTCTGAAAAACTGCTTGTAAAGAAACTATGTGCTGGCGTTATGGTTCAAGTTAATAATGAGCAACGTTTATGACTTCAGGAGTGAATGTTGACTTATGCTGCCTGTCTGAATAAACTCAGCAAAGTGACAATGTGCCTTTTACAACATGTTGTGTGATCTGATAAAAAATAAATTATAACTTTATTGCAACCAGTTAAATGACAGTTAAAAATACATATTTTTTATTTTGGAAGGGTTAATCTAATTTGATTATATCCCTTTTTCCTCTCTTTAACGCCCTTGCATGATGGCTTATCACACTTGAGCAAATAGCAACAATAATCCACTTAATTTAAGAATGGACAGAGAGTGACTGGTGTGAAAAGAGTATTCTGGCAATAGCACGCATTCAAAGATGAATAATTGATGAAGACAGAGCTTATATTGACTGTCGGATCAAATTATATCAAATCAACCACAATTGATCCACACTATTAACACACAAGAAGACACACAGACATTTGTGTCAAATATAATATTCAAACTGACAATGAATTAAAAAAATACAAAAGCATGAATGTTATCAGTTTTTTTTTTCTTTTTTTGAATTTACAGAACAATTGTATACTATATTCTAATTCATAGTTGACGCAAATGGGGAAGCATGCAGTTATAAATCTGGACGTGCAGGGGCGATAGAGAGCCCCGACTTCCGCCATGCAACCAACGAAGAAGAGACCGGCGCTAATTTTTGAACTTTGAAAGAATTCGCTAACTTTATGAGGCACGGGGCAGGCGTGGCTTTGCTGGTATGGGAATATAATCATAACAACATCTAATTTTCACACTGGACGACTTTAATTTACATGTAAGCCACACTACTACAGGGGAAAAAAGTTCACATGTAAGTGTTTTGCTTTCTTTTGAACCACATAGCGATAGTTAGGTGGCTGAGTCAGCACAAGCTCGCTAACGTTAGCTCATAAACAGACTTGGTAGACCTGACCGAATGGTAACGTAGCACAACGTCCCGAGAATAGGGCTATACAGAGTTTTACGTTAAAGTAAGTAACGCTGCGTTTTGGTCTCATTGGAATGCAATTACTTATTTCCCTTGAATTGTTCGACAGGTATTCCGTAAGATTAGTGCTTATTCAAGGACAACTATAGTCAAGAGTGGTGTTAATTCAAGACGTCTAACAGTGCAAAGCGTAAATCAAATCGAGTATCGTTAATCGACATTGTCATCCAACGTAACCATCTCATCACAGTAATCTAAGTAAGCTGCCTTGAGACACGATGGAGTCGTCTGCGGTGAACCTGTACAACCAGTTTCAGAGTCTGAGGGCCCAGCTGGACGGAATGAATGATTGCGTTGAACCAAGTAAGTTATTTCCATTCTCTCCTTTGATATTTGAGCATGACATCATGTAACGTTGGTTTAAGCATGTGGTGCTAACGATACTTGTATCTGTGTAAAGTGTGAGTTGGTGGCGATAACATTGATTGCTGGTGCAATAAGTTATTAACCAGAGACGACAAATCAGATAAGCAATAATGAGGCTAGAGTCTCTGCTTACATGCAAAGCACTGCAGACAAAGTTTCGAAACTTGAATGAAGACTTTAAATTTCAGTATCTATTCTGTCTTAACACAACAAGTGTCAGAGCCACTATAAAAAAAATTGAATTTCTCAGATCTAAGACACATTCCCACCACATACGAAAGATGTGCATTTTGAACAACAATGCATTCCCATTATAATTCTTTAATTTCGTGTGCCTTCCATTGCCTTATCCAGAGTTCCTCCAGATGGCAGTGAACTTCGAGGAGTGCCGCAAGAAGTGGCTGCGGGCTGATGATGAGCTGGTTTCTTGTAAAGAGGTTCTGACTAAAACTGAGACTGAGAGGGGAGCCCTGGAGGTGAAACTCAAGCATGCTCGCAACCAGGTGGATGTGGAGATCCGCCGGCGACAAAAGACCGAGGCAGTTTACGAGAAGCTGGTTGGTACAACATGACTAATATATCCTGTGATTTATATCTGCATGTTTGTTTATTTGATAGAAGAAAATACGAAAAAGTCAAAAAATAGCAGATAATACTTTTTATTAATCTTGAAGTGAAATTCTACTGTGGTTAAACTTTACATTATGCCCTTGAGCAAATCAAACTTAGAGAAGTTCACCTCAAAATCACTCCTTACAAATTAGTTTGTTGAAATTTGAATTGTTCATTTTTTAATGCATGCACCATTCTCCGCCAAACTCCTGTTTTGTGGGATAATAGGAACGTCAGTTACAGCTGATCAGAGAACTGCTGATATCTGAAAACGGCAGCAACAGTGTCAACCTAAGTGAGGAACAGCGCTCCGCCCTGGCCTTCCTTAGTGCCCACTCCCAGACAGCACAGGTCGCTAAAAGCAACCTCAACTCCAGTCGAAGGTCAGATTCTCCTTGTCTCATTCTATATGAATATTGCCATCTCTCTTCCCGGAGAGCACGTATTACTGTATCATGCTTTCTTCAACTTCCATTTATACTGCAGGTAGTTGTGCACTCTACTGTATTTAGCTAGTGAATACACCAACTGAATGAAACAGTCATAAATGTGCATCATGTGAACTGTACACTATAATGAAAAGATTTGAATATTGGAGTTATGAATTCTTCTTTTAAAGCTTTTATACTTCCCCAGATGATGATATCATTCTCCTAGACAGGGACCCAGGAAAGAAAGATATTGGACTGGAAGTTTAATGTTGAATTGAATCTGTTTTACAGGTTAACTACCATTGATGAATCTGCTTCTTTGCTGTCAGATATCAGCTATGATCAGACGGATGACTCTCTGGTATACTCACCCAATTTTACATTTTATTTTTTATTTATGAAAATTATAGCTGTTTCATTTGAGGAGATCTTATACTTTTTTGACAAAAAGTGAAGAAATAGTTCATTACCATCGCTTGCAATGAATTGACCAATGCTGTACATCTCTCCGCCTTTTGTGTAGGACTGGGATTCCTCAGTAATGAAGACGGTAAGACTGCGGAAACGCCAGAAACGAGTGAGTAAAGTATTCACTCTCATTTGAGTAGTGGATTGCAGTGGTTATTTAAAAACACACGCTGGGCTTCCGGAATTGTTTGCTTGAAACATCTCAAGGCCCATCTGTTATAACAACTTAACTCTCAACTTTACAGTTTCTTAAGTTTTTATGACAAAATGGAAAATCTGTCTGTTGTTGACTGTCAGACAGATGGGTCTGTCATTCTGTTTAGATACATATTTTTGTAAGTTAATGATAAAATCATTTGCATCACTTGTTCAGAGTTAGGTGTAAAGGCAGTAGGTTGATTCATGTGTTTCCATGCTTAAACATGACTGTTTGCTTGTTATCTGTATTGCAGTAGTCAATCTGCAAGAAAGCAACTGGTTTTGAAAGTTCTTTACATTTGAATTTTATAGCGTTCCTCCAGAAAACACTCCGAGGCTCCTCCACAGGCAGTTAAGAAACCTCGCTCCACTGGACGTACATCAGAAAGGGTAAATGTGATAAAACACTTTTGGTTTGGGATTAAGAAAGTAAATCTTTTTTCACTGTATTCTAATCAAATGTTCATCAGTATGGTTGAAAAGGCATGAATTGTAAATTTTCTGACTATTTATATATCCTTCAGATGAATGAATCTATAGTAGCCAAAACCACAATCACTCTCCCTGGGAATGGAGGCTCTGTTGAGGCTGTCTCCACTATTGAAACTATTCCGTACTGGACACGAAGCAGAAAGAGTGGTGAGATTCTTAAAAAAGTATTTTTCACCCCAAGGACCTTGCACAAAATGAGTTACTCTCCCTTTGATTGCATGTACAGCTGCTCCAGCATGGGCTGATGCAACCACTACTGATCAGTCTGAGACTGCTAGTGAGGCCCCCAGCACCCCAGTTTTGAACTTCACCACCCAAATCCGAACTCCCAGAGCTAAGGGAGAGGGAAAGAAGCACCACTTTGTCCCCAAAACAGTAAGACTGCATTGAAATTGTTGCGAAGGGGGAGGCATTCCAGATTTAGACTGTATAGTTTATTGTGTGATGTTATAGAGTGCCTGTGTACTTGTCTGACTTGGTTACTGTGTTCTCTCTATCACTAAGGTGATTAAGTCTGAGTTCTGTGTACCATGTGGAAGAAGAACAAAGTTTGGCAAGGTGTACCTTCGCTGCCAGGATTGTAGGGTGGTGACCCACCCGGAGTGTCGTGACCGCTGTCCTCTTCCCTGTAATCCCACAACTATTAGCACTCCCATGAAGATTGCAGAGGTACATTGTATTTCATGGCAAGTTTCTGCTCTATAATTATTTTGTTACCTGTAGGTAAATTGACATATTTTGTGTTTGCGTGCAGGCCACTCTGGCGGACTTTTGTCCGGTTACCTCCCCCCAAATCCCAGTTTTGGTTATCTCGTGCATTAAGGAGATTGAACACAGAGGTCTACATGAGGTAAGAAAGACTTTATTAATGCCTTTGGACTTACTGCTGTGTCAACTTAAGGTTGTGGCTGGATCTTTTCCCTTGAGTGATGACCGTAGATAATTTCTCTCTAATTAATTATCATTCCGTTATTCAGTATCACAGAATGTCATTCAATGAGAGCTGGTGTTTTTAGTTCATTCTTTTGTCCTAGATTGGCCTGTATAGAATCTCCGGCAATGACCGCGTGGTGAAACAGCTGAAGGAGAAGCTGGTTAGAGGAAAGACCTTGCCTGCACTTAGTAAAGTAGAAGACATCAACGTCATTACTGGTGTCCTTAAAGACTTCCTTAGAAATCTTCCAGAGCCGCTGCTCACCTTCCACCTCAACAAAGCTTTCATGGAGGCAGCAGGTGAGACTTTGAGACAAGAGATTGGTCTGACGTTGCTGGTCAGTATCTAACACTTGTTCTTTTCAGAACGAGTGTTTGAATCTAATGAATAAAGGGATGGCATAGAGGGAACTTGCACTTACATGATTATACAATAACTGGTGTTTTTTAGAAATCCAGGATGATGGCAACAGTCTTGCGGTGCTGTTTCAGACCATCAGTGAGCTGCCTCAACCCAACCGAGACACTCTGGCCTACCTGATGATCCATCTGCAGAAGTAATTTTCATTACATTTAAGCAGATCTAAGAAACAACGTGGTTTAATTTATTTTACACCCATCTGGTTCTCCTCCACGCTCTAGATGGCATTACTTGAAAACCAGAGACTTAAGTACAAACAGTGTTAAATTTAAGACGAATGTGAGTCTCTGCAACACAGATAAACTTGCACTGTAGCTAAGTCTGTTAAGTTTTACACTTTTCTTTTACCAGGGTCTCTCAGAGCCTGGACACCAAAATGGATGTAAACAACCTGGCGCGGGTGTTTGGCCCTACTATTGTGGGTCATTCTGTTCCGGACCCGGACCCTATGACCATCCTGCATGACACAAACAGACAACCAAGGGTAAAGTGAAGGCAATAAAAACGGATCTGACTATAAATTACAATCAGAGTCGAAGACAAGGGACTCATAATTTAGATATACAGCTGTGTGTTTGCTTTTCTTAACATTGAGACCAGTCTTTCTACTCTTAAAACTGTTGAAATGACAAATGCTGGATTTATTTTGTCCTAGGTTGTAGAGCGCTTGCTGAGTATTCATGGAAAATATTGGGCCCAGTTTGCTAATCAAGATAATACAGATATGGACCATAATAACACCTGTACTCCAGACCACAAAGGTAAGTGATTGACAGGTGATAAAATAATTAAGATAAAAGTTCCTGTATTTTGATTAAGAAGAAAGATCTCATTCTGAATAAGAATTTATCAGTAGACAATATTGACAGAGAATACATTTAAAAAATTTGTATTGTAAGTATCTTTGCTGGTTCAACTGAGGATGCATTTATTTTTAGTGAGCATATTGGGACCATTGACCACCCCAGAGCACCAGACTATAACGAAAACGCCCTCTTCCAGCTCGCTGTCCAAGCGCATGATGCACACCTTCTCCAGCACCACCCTGTAAGCTCACACACCTTGTTTGACAAGCCTTCAGTCTGTTCGAAGTTCATTTTTAGGATTCTGTCATGAATGCTGATTGCAAACAGCTGGCGTCCATTTTCCTTGCAGTCCCTTACAGTGGCTGTTGCAAACTTAGCAAGGTTCCATTTAGTGTAAAATCTATGATAAACCAGGATGACACTTGCCAGTGAATGACTCACTAACACAGAGCGTCCTTTAGTTTTCAGTCAGATACAATCAGGGTAAAGCTTTAGCTAAGAATGTCCTCCTTAACGCCACCATCTCAAAATATTGTCACTTCTGGTTCCCGAAAAACCAAGATGGTGGCGAATGTAACTTCAAAGTGGTTGTTTCAAAACCCTTGTCTGCAAGCTAGCGGGGGATGTCCATAGTTAGTCAATTTATCTAAATAATGAAATAAATGATCCTTGAATTTGATTGAGCTACTTTAACTTAATTTTCAGTTATTATGTTACTAATTATACCTAGGGGTATAACGATGTATCAATCCATATCGGTTTGTTGGAGAAACCATCCAATCAAATCGATGGAAAGTCAAAATACCGATATATAGTGTTTTTGAATATACGTCTTTATTTTGAAACCGGGAAACGCCTACAGTGTTTTGCACACAGGCTCCCTTCTCTACAGCACACAGACCTGTTGACCAATGGGAACAGCAAGAGGCTGCAGTTGAATTTTGTCATTCTATTCTGATCTTTCTGAACTTTAGCGTTCACTTTGGCGAATAACTTGTTATTCAGATTAGCGATAAATCTCCATATGCAGTCTCAATTTGTACTGCCTCACAACGCTTTGGAAAAATAATCAGCGCTTGGTCCTATAGCTTAATGCCAACATATATGGGGAATAGGTTAGCATGTCTATGGCGACCATAATGAAACACTAAACAAGTTTGTACAAATAAACTTAACTAATCATTTATTTTGTCAGTTAAAATTTAAAAAGTGTTACTTAATGAGACGCTGTGTTCTAACATAACACAATTATTCTTTTTATTATTATTAAATTTCAGCATAAAATTGCCAAAACATGTCAAAATTGCTTTATGATTTTTCTTTCTCATGGTGAAATGCAGCCAATTTTGTTAGATGGATATATTATATCGTCAAACGTATCTTTGTCCAAAGAATCGATACAACATTGTATTGTGATGGAACTGGTGATTTACACAATTAGTAGTAACTTTTCCCATGACAACAATAAAATATTCCCGAGTAGGGGTTTATTCAGTCATAATTATTATTAATACATGTACAGCCCTCTTTGTGAAGGCCACTTGTAAAGTTCTATATTAAGTAACAAGACACTGAGTTAAGCTCTTTCTTCAAATCTGTGGAAAGTACAAGTCCTTACATTAAGAGAATTCAATTTACTATAATCCCCCAGGGAAAAAAAGTTAATAGTAAACATTTTTCAGGCCGGTGTAAAGCAGACATTAAACCAGCCTCTGATGGGATACATCACCTGAGGCATGCAGTTAAGACTAGGACATAGCGAAGTCTTGGGTAAACAACTTGGCACTGAAACACTAGTCTGATGTTGTAAAAAGAACCAACATGTTCTCTGTGGGGGAGATGCTGGTTGAACATACTGTAGGTCCTGTAGGTTGAGTTATTAAAACTCTTTGAATGTTGGATGTGTCAAACGCTGCGCCAGATATATTTGAAGCCTTGAACTAAGAAAATCCAAACTTGTGTTAAATAAATCAACATTCAAATGAAATAAAATATTTGTCTAGTTATAAAGAATCTTCCTGTTTTTATCTCGAAACATTTTTCATCACAGTTGTTCTATAGATTATTTTTTGATAAAATCACTCTTAACTCAAATTATTCTTTCTGCCTCCTCCTTTTATCCCAACCATATGCAGATTTGGGAGCAAGAGCAAAGCAACGTCTGCTCCTAACCGGCAGGGAAACTTCTTTGCTTCTCCACAGCTGAAGTGATGATGAGGAGAAGAGGTTCAGGGGTTACTCTGCTTCTGTTTTCTCACTGCAGTAACTGTGTGTGTGTGTGTGTGTGTATATACATGTGTGTACATACACAATCCTTTGGGAAAACACCTGTGCAATTGTTTTTAATTTTAGTATTTTACAAACATTTTTCTTTCTTCAAAAATATTCCCGCACAAATTTCTTAAAGATTGCTTTCATATGTGTGATTACTAATGATTTATTGTTGCCCAAACTGCCGACAGCTGTAATTGTGAAAGGTTTGATGACTTTTAAGACCATCAAACAACCATTCAACCCCATTTTTTCTCAGTGTGTAAAACATGGTTTGGATGTTCAGAAGCTTTGCCTTCACTGAAGCTGGCCCATCTTTGGCCCTGTGGTTGTAACCACGGTGTCAGGGGTGCTCGAGCTCTTAAAATAGATAGTTTCATGAACATAGAGAAAATAAGTTGTATTAATTGCCAATTTGTCATTTTCTGGCCTCTTATTGGTTTAACATTTTTGTTTTATATTTATTGTGTGCTGTGATGTATGCCAATCGCAATGATTGTACTTTAACAATACTACTAGGTAAACACTAATGGCATTAATGTTGCATTTTGCACTGTATTAATCTTAATGATCCCTGGGAGAAGCTTCGCCTCTAGAGGCTGCTGTTGCACCACATTTGATGTGCCAGCGTTAACTGGTGAGAACGATTACATCCACTGTATATTCATGAAAATAGCCTCATTGACTAATATGACACTATTATATCAAGACATACTAGTTACTCCTGTTACTTAGGACAGTGCAATCATTGTTTCTTTTTTGTGAGCCAAACATTTGAGACTCAATTCAGTTAAAAGATTCACTGTCTTTGATGGATGTAGATTTAAAAACCCTGATTTCCTTTTAAAGGAGGTGGTCATTTTCCATTAGCTGCAATATCTCAGTTACTTTTACATTTATCATCACTTATCACAAGAATTCTTTGTTTAATCATTGTAAAACTGATCTGCTAGCACACTTTGAAGTATACATAACGGCAGTACCTGTAACACTTAAGGAATTGGGCTTTTATCAGATTAAATTTGTTCTGTCTGCTGCTTGTTGCTCATCGACACTAATGTATAAAGAGCAAGTCATTTATGTTAACAAAAACTGATAAACATTTTCAGTCATTAAAAACAAATTTAGCATTATTTTATACCAGAGATAAAGTTTGCTTAATTTCAGGGAGTAAGACTCGAATAATATTACTCCCATGTTCTATGTGCTTGTATATTTATTCCAGCATATTGTTTTATTTCTCTGATGATCTAACTACATCTGTTGCTTTTGTCCAAATGGACTGAAATGTTAATCAATATGTGATTTTCTATGGTTGAGTGTAAAATAAAGCCTCTGAAAACTTGATGGGTGTTTTTTAGGAATGAGAAGGGCAGATGTATGTTGGGTGAGAGACTCTTTGTGTGTAAACCTGAAGCAAGTTTGGCCTACATGTAGTATGGGCAGCTTTTGTTTATGAAAATTCTGTAGAAAAAACTTAATTTTTGATATGCTAAATTTACAGAGCCAAAAAATCTGTTAGATTTTGACCGCATTAATTTTCTAGATCCTCGGCCAAGCGTGTTAAAAGCACAGCGTATGTTTTCCTAAGCAGACATAATGAATGATGATACATTTCGCCTCATCGTTCCAATAATCATTACAGTTAATTCCCTAATCTGTCAGGCAGAGTGGGCAGGTGATGGGGTCTAATATTTTTGTTATTGTTATTCCATTAAGTGTCTGTGGAGAGCACTAAGCCAGATTCAAACTACTGACAAACATATCATTTGGCCTAATTCAATATGGATCTTCAACAATGCCTGAAGTCCTCAGAGATCTACAACCAGCTGTTTGTCACAGAAATTTAAAAAAAAAATAGCATGAGCAGGGGCTCAATCAGTCATGAATGACTGCAAAGAAGCCACCTCCCCCTTCCTCCTCCAAAATATTAGAATTTCAAATCATCATTAATATGTCATTAGCCTGAGATGAAGTCTCCTGTGTGTCGACGTGTCCTCTCACCGGGGGGATGTGTGTTTGTTTATGATGTACGGTGCAGCATACGCTCGGCGGCAGCAGACATCAAACAGCTGGCTGTGTACAGTGTGTCTCTGTAGCTCCATATTCCAGCATGCCCTAGTGTGCAGTGATAGATCTCCACTCTGCTGTGGGACCAGTGAGGGCCAAATGAGTAACTAGACCAATTAAGAGCTCTTAAATAAATTACAATATGAGCTGGTAAACATGCAACAGCCCTATTTAATTCCTCTATTTATACAGCGAAGTACTGGAAGTAATGGCCAAAGAAAGCAACAGAACGATCACCATGCAGCCGGATACAATCAATACATTATTTCATTCTGTTATGGGTTATTGACTGATTGGAAATGCGCTCTACACATGCTCCGCTGATATAGCATGTAGTGGGTGTTTGCCTACAGAGGGGCCTGCTTAAGGTCCTAGTCGATATTAACACCACATAGGCGCTAACTCAATAACTGCCAATCAAAGCCATCCTTCACATCCTACGTATAGGGAGTGTGTTTATTAAAGCAAAAAGGGAAATTGTGACAAGAAATGGTACTATTTGTAACAAAATGCAAAGTTTTGTCCTGTCCCTTAGTTCCTGTGTTGAGTGCTCTAAGACAAAAAGGTAAAAAACAAAATTCCATTGCGGGTTGAGTAAGATCAATTACACTAGTTTACGTTGACCTTGTCAAACAAGAATGCTGACGTTCAGGCCTAATGATTTTGAATTGATGATGAATAATTTGTTAGTGCTAGCTTTCTACCTTTTGGTACTCAGCGTTGGAATTATACATTTTTGGTTTAACACAGGAACACAATATAATTAGAAGGCGCCTCCTCTCCAAAGTTGTCAGTGTTGAATACTCTGTCCCACCTTTGGGGCATGTCAGCGTTCTCGCTGTGTTTTTATGGAATCCACTAGTTTTTGAAGGTATTCATGATGGATTAGGTAAAGCATTGTATACTGCAGATATTTGCTTTTGGAACCACATACGGATGGGCATGGGAGGAAGATACTTTGTAATTGTTCTAATACGTATATAACCATGAATATCGGGAACGGAACTGTGTCCCTGGTCCTCCATATTTATTTCTGCCACTGTTTTCAGTGAATGACAAATGTGTGATCAATATGGATAAGTTAAACATACACTGCTGGAATACCAAACTATGAGGTGACAATACGTTTATAAAAGCGCTGAAAAACTGGATGTATTGTCAAATCCATACACCCACATGAAGCCAGTCAGTTTTTAAACTGCAATTAATTGTCTGGCTTGTTGCATCCAGCGCTCTCGCTCTCTTTCTCTCTGTATCTCTTCTCTCAGCTTCATCCCTCCTTCCCCCCCTCCACCCGCCTTGAATTGAACGACCATCTTAGCCGGCTACCACGCATGGTCGATACCTTGTTACCACAGAGAAATCAATTATCTTGACCAAGCAGCAGGGGAAAGCGGCAGTAATGAAAGAATGCTCCTCCTTCCCAGATGATAGCCGTGGTCATTAAATATGAATTTATCATCGGCTGAGGAGATTTATGGAGCGAGATGTGGGCCCTGAGTTCACACACTCTCCACAGCATAAGTTCAAAGTCTGGTTACAAGTGTAAATTAAACGAGTAACAGGTTGCTGGGCTGGTGATGCCGTGTCCTAAATCTTAAAAAGGACTTCATTATTTCTGTCTGCCATCTGTATGCAGCTGGAAGTGATTTAGCCCTAAACTAGGAATACCCATATAACATGTGCTGCCTTTGAATAGTAAAAGGAGAAGAAAAACACAATGGTTAAGGCATCTGTCATCATACGATTTATCCATGCCACTCACTCCTGTCAGAGATGTACTGACTGGAAGGAGGGCATTCCAACCACACCTGTCCCTTTGGCTCTGTAATGAGCTGCTGTGACTGCTTCTCTGACAGACGCTGCTAGACGTGAAAAAACAAAACGCATACATACCGATTCTGGGAAACACAAAATGACCAAATTAGAGAAAGAATGGGAGGAGGACGGAGCAGAGAGGGAAAAGTGTGTTATTTAGCCCTGCTCTTAAGGCCGCAATAAATTCCATTTTAATGGGGCACCACAAGCAGTCGCAAATACTCAGCAGTCTGTTGTGTTTGATGCCAAATTGAGCAGAATAAACAGATTTGCTGTGCAGCTGGCCCAAAACACACTTTCTCTCTGTCTCTCTCTCTCTGAGCTACTATGTTCTCCACCACCACACACATCAACACCCCCATTCCCCAACACACTTCTAATATCTTCTCCTCCCTGAACCCACCCCATCCAGACATAAATCATCACTAAAAGATGGCAAATTGCTTTGATTTATTTTCTTCCACTTAACTGAGTACTCATCACCAGCTGTCTCGCACACAGTCAAGCCAGCGCATTTGTTCTAACAGGGACAACAGCGAGATGCATTTCACTGGTGAGACACAACAGGCCACATCTGGTTCACTCCCACCGAAGAAGATGAATCTTTGGTAGTCATTGTCAACGTAAATGTATACACAGTGTTCTATAAAGAGAAAAGGGATGTAAGTCGCAGTCATGATTCCTAAACTAACACCATGAATATATTTTTTTTCAATAAAATGTTTAAACAGTACAGATGAATGGGATTTTTAGTGTTTGAAAGCAAGAAAAGTTTAGATTATAATTTAGTCCTTTAGATGGAATATGGAAGGGTTACCACTGAGATTGTATCCAAGAAAATATTGCAACGTACACTAATATTATTATTGTTGGTAAGCATATTGGTAGGAGTTACATTTACACTTTCTTTTAGTTTACTTTTAGGTTGAATAAATATGTTTTTCTGATAGATGCATACAATTCAATACCGTCGATATTCATATAGTCTATGATAACCAAACTGATGCTAGTATTCCTTTCCTACCCCATTAAGCAGCAAGTTGTGTTTCCTCTGCAAATATGACTCTTACAAACAAGTTCAATAACCATAAGATAACAATACGTCAGGAAATAACACCAAACAATGTAACCATTTCCTGGAACTTTAATTTTTCTCTGGTTCCAGCAATCAAAGGTGTAGAGATTGTGCTTGTAAGTTTCTTATCTTTGAAATTTGAAGGGAAAAGGGATATTTTCAGTCGGATAAGCCAAATAATGACTATAACTGCTGCTTTAAGCCTGAATACTTTTTCCTGCAGTTCTTGGAACAAGTGTGTTTAATGTTTCAGCCAAAGTTTATTTGGGCGGATATTCAGACTGGAAAGGCAGGCAACCTGTGAAACCTTTTTGGTAAGGTCATACAAACAGTCAATCATCCTCCCACCACCCACAGGTGTGCAGGCAGGCTTAGAGTCAGGTGACTGGCAGTAGGCAGGTATGCAATGAAATCACAAAGTGAGCCCGAGGGGAATGGCTGATGATGATGATGTGATGATGCTGATTATACCAAGGCAACCCTAATTTACATCTCATATTCTTTTATTGCTTGCTAAATCAAAATATAATCAGAATGGTGAAAAACTCCCTAGGATACCAGTTGTACATGCAAAATTTCAAATAATTTCCAGGACAAAGATAAGATTCCACAGATACACTAATGGGGTAACAGCTGCAACAATTAGTTCATGAATAAACTACATGATGAATCAACAGAAAAAAGATTCCTTAGTTAAATGTATGATCAACTCATTATAGGAGCCAGATTTTAAGCTTTTGCGTGTTCATGAATTGAATATGTTTGAGGTTTTGGATTTCTTTTTGGGCAAATCAACGCATTTGACATCATGAAGAATTCCCCAAAACAGGATGGTCATTTTACATCTTTTTTTACGTAACAAATTAGTTAATCAAGAAACTGCTACAACTAGCAGATTTATTTGAGATAAAATAACTATTAGATGCACAGGAACCCTGTTTCCCGACATCCCTGGTTCATGTTTTACCCCGGTATCTGTAACATAGGTGCAAAATTCTCAAAACAATACTTAAGTATATCAACATGCTTCATGTTGTTCTTTGGTAGGTATAATGTTCACCTCTGACCAGTTAGCGTAAGTAATTCATTTGTATGAAACAAAATCAAACTGAGGCTAACGGGAAAGTCATTGTTTTGCAGATATATGGCCATCAACAGAAGCATTATATGAATAAAACGTTTAAACTGTTGGTAGTGCTGGAGGATTAGTAGGAGTTAACACAGCCTTAAGGTTCACCCTCTGGGGATGAATGTTTACACAAATGTTTTGTCTTGTAAGTCTATTTGCCCCCTACTTCTACCAAACCACAATGCTGAAAGTCAACACAAGCTCAATTTATTTAAATCCCAGTCTTTTTTGTTGCTGCTAGATTGACAGCAAGTTGCATGTTTTGCCTTAAAAGATCCAACCAAAAAATGGAATGCGGTGACAGACACCGTGACAGGAATGATACAACACTTTAAAGATTGAGCAAAACATTTTTGAAAGGGTAAATTTTACCAAAATCCACAGCTTTGCATTGAGCAGCTCTGACCTAGATTCATCTGAAGACCCCGGTATATAAATAAATATAATCAAAATTCTTGTAATAATTGCAAATTATATGTTTATTGAATCAAAAGAGGGAATACAAAAAGAATTCAATTGTTCCTTTAAATAAAGGAAATTTGGTGTCCTATGGGAAGAACACTTTATTCTCAAAAAAATAAGTTAACACTCAAAAAACTGTCTGGATCTCGATGAAATAAAACAGTCAAGTTGAAAATCTTTAATGATATACATTGTGACATTTGTTTAGAACAAAATTATGCAAGAAAGTTCAATGGAAATCAAAATCATTAAACCATAAAGGGCCAGATTTTAAATGACAGCAAAATTCAAATTGATAAACTGAAATCACAGACTGATCCAACTCCAGTGGATTTCATCAAACGACTCATAATGTGAGACCATCTAAGGATCTGTCTCCCCAGACAATCACTGACCCACCACGAAACCGGTCCTGCTGGATGATGATGATGCAGCAGCATTACGTTCTCCACAGTGTCTCCAGACTCTGTCATGGCTGACACATGACCTCGGTTTGAACCTGCTCTCATCTGTGTAGGGAACGGGGCACCAATGGAGGACCTGCCAATTCTGCTGTTCTGAACACCAATTGAGCTCCACTGGGCTGTGAGCATAGGTCCAAGTAGAGGACGTCAGGCCCTCATACCATCCTCATGCAGTCTGTTGCAGACAGTTTTGTCATAAACATCACACCAGTAGCCCACTTGTTTTGTAGGGATCCGGCAGGGTTCCTCCTGTTCCTCCTCACACTGAGGAGTAGATACCAGTATGGCTGCTGGGTTGTTGTCCTTCCACGGACCTGCCCAGCTCTCCTGGCATCTCCTCCAATCTCTTGAGACTGTGCTGGAAGACACAGCAAACAGTCTTGGAACTGGTCGCAGGGATAAGCCATCCTGGAGGAGCTGGACTACCTGTGCAGCATCAGTGGGCTGCAGGTACTGCCTCATGTCACAAGTAGTGACAAAGACAGCAGCAGAACAAAAAGCTACAGACGAGTCAGTCAGGAAAGATAAGTAGAGGGAAATTTATTGTGGACACGACATGCAGAACCATTCCCTTCTTGGGGGTTGTCATGCTTTTGCCTCTCCGTTGCACCTGTTGTCACTTTCATTTGAACCTAAAGAGGCGAAACTGATTCACAATCACTTGCTCTTCCTAAGTGGACAGATTGATATCCCTGATGTTTAACTGTGATGATTAAGTGTTGCCTTAATTAACTAATTGGTTCCTTGAGCAAATAGTGTTTTACTGGACCCTAATCTGAATGGATATGTCTTTTTCCTGCATATGAAAAATGGATTCCAATCATTAAAAACGTTTCATTTCATCACATGCAAATCTACACCACTTACTGGTGTGTGGTGGATCAAGAAGGTACATCCTCAGGATACCCTGACTATTTGTGTGAACTTATGCTTGAAATCATTCACTCACTCGTTGAATAATGAAGACATTTTATTGAAAAAATAAAAATGTCAACCAGTTATAACACCAATGGACAAAACACATTGAATATTGTACAAAATATCCTGGAAAGCCATTCATTAGTTGTTTCCAGCTAGATGAAAATGTTGATGATGACTGTCAGGCATGCAGAGATTTCCATCAACAGTCATTCCTTTGTCATGTTCATTCAAGAGTAAATAATCAGTTGGTGTTAGTTTTCTTGCCAGCAAAATTATGTCTTAGCCTGTTCGGTTTCACTGCAGGCACTTTATAACACACACACACACACACGCAGACAGACACACAAACAAATACACACACACACACACACACAGACACACACAGACAGACAGACCGACAGACAGACACACACACACACACCATTGTTTCCATGATTTACTTCTTTTTTTTAATGTTCTTTCAAAGTGACATAGCAAAAATACATGGAAGCCTGCAGCTGAATATTTACAGTTTCCCCTGCATGAATGGTTCTGAATGTGAATGCAGATATTTGGTATGGTGTCGTGTGACAGGAGCTGTGTGCATGATTCCATTGAATGTGTGCAATGACCATGTATGAAGGTATGTGTGTGCCTCTGCCTCGGATTTTAGAATTGTTCTTCTGTTGTATGATTGTGTCTCTACCCATTTAGGGGTATATACTACATACATTTTTATATTTGCCATCTTAACCACAGCAGCCAAATCTCACTTTTATTTTTTTTAGTTTCTTCTCATGAATTGTACTTCTGGTCCAAACACTTCACCAATGGCTGTGTGATCTGATTCTCAATCCTCAGATTCAGCCAAACCTGCTTTTCCCAGTAACATAGGTAAAGCATAATTAATCATGGTAAATAACCTGAAGCTCCTCCAGTTCTGGAGCTACAAGGTAATAGAACCCTTAAAAAGCTTTATTGGAACTTTTAGGACCTGAATGATAAGGCATTAGGATAATTTGCTGCTGTGCAGAATTAATTTAAACACTTTTAAAAAATATTTCTAAACTGACCATGTCAGTCTGATGTGGTTACCCCTCTCTCCAATAATTCCCATGACTTTCCTATTAGCCACTAGAATGCACTGTTGGACCCTCTATCCAACTTTGTTTAAAGAAGCAACCCTTCTCTGGCCAAACACACCCATTCATTCCTCCCATTTCCTCAACACTGACATTCACAGTTCTTTTGTGGTTGTTAAGATATGGGAGTGGAACAGTATTGTCAGAATTAGGGTAATTTGCACTATGAAAGCTTTCATTTGCATAGATAAAGTTGATTTTCTTCTGTGGAAGCCTGCTCAGGTGACGAGTATTAACATCTTCTTCCTCTGGATTTCACCTTTGGGGAAAATATTAAACTGGTTGGATCAGAGTTCACACATAAATACATACATAATGTAAGGTGAACAGGCACCAGTGTATGTATTAGACTTATCACAAGTGTAGTTCACATCTTCACAGTTTCGTAGTGACTGTAAGGTTGACATCTGTTTACACAGATATAAATTCTACTTTCTTCACACTCGGCATCTGTTAAATAATGCTTGACTCTAAATGTTTGACAGCCAGCTGTCACGATTGCCAATTTTATTGTGAACTCCTGTCTTGATGCAAATGCAAATTGTGTGTGCACGTAGTGTGTTTTTATAAAAACAATATTCAAAAAAAGTTTATAATTCCATTTTGTCAAATATATACAGTTACACTTACAATATTAGTTTATGCTCAGCCTGTGTTACATGAACACTTATAAGCACAGGCACTGAATCTGATCACAATAAGGAATGCAAGTTACCTTTGCAGAAATAAAAGATGCTTGTTGTTAGTCTTATACATATGCGTGTGTTTATATATATATATATATATATATATATATATATATATAAAGTTCATATCAAATTACCATCTGCTAACATCATAGTCCATGGAGAGTCCTTTCTGACCTAATCTGTCGTCCTTTTAATCACAATAGCAAACAAGAAGGGGCTCAGCGCTGATCCTTGGTGCAGTCCCACCTCCACCTTGAACCAATCCATCAGTCCAACACTTCACCGCTTTCACGTTGTTCTCATAAATATTCTGTAACACTTTTCATCCTCTTCAAAGCTGCTCTCACTTCATCCTTTCTAATCCTTTTAATTACTTGATTTACAATTTTCACATCTTCCACCCTTCTCTCTATCTCATTTTCTGCACTCAGCAGTTCTCCAAAGTAGTCCCTCCATCTTGACCGCCCACTCTCCTCACTTGTAAACACACTTTCATTTCTATCCTTAATCACCCTCACCGGCTGCACATCCTTCACATCTCCATCACACGACCCTGCCTATCGATACAAGTCCTTCCTTCATTTCTAACCTCTCATACAACTGGCCATAGGCCTCCTTCGTAGCCTTTACCACCTCACTCTTTGCCTCACGCTTCTCTTTGTGTTCCATCCTACTTTCTTCACCTCTTGTGAAAGGCCACTTCCTTTTCACCAATCTTTTCCTGCATAAACTTTCCAGAACCTCTTCCCTCCAACACCAATTCTCTTTATCTTCTATCCTGAGGCCAGATTTCACACCAAGTACCTTCCTACCTGTCTATTCCATCACTTTTTCCGTTACCCAGTCATCCAGCATTTCTTCACTGCCACCCAGAGCCTGTCTCAACCCCTCAATAAAATTCACACAGCAGCCTTCCCTTCTCTCCTCTACCTTTGCTCTTTTAACTCTTTTTTACCACCAGAGTCTTCCTACATACAATCATTCTATGTATTCTGGCTATTTTCTCCCCTGTCACCACCTTGCAGTCTCCAATCTCTTGCATCTTCTGTGTAGGATGTAGTCTACCACTCTCCACAGCCCGTCTATCTTTTGGTGTTTCGTTTTGCGTTTCAGAAACCAATATTAAAAAACGAAAAACCATTAGATTCTCTGTTTCGAAATACAAGAATCAAAATAGAAAGCAAGACATTCCTCCATTTGGAGACCAAATAGGGATGAGAGAAAATTGAAAAATTATTTGATTTAGATTTTCTACTTTGATTAAGAAAAAATTAAATCATGAAGAGACAGAAACGAAAAACAGTTTGTTTTTTAGATTTTGGTCATGTAGGAGGGAATGTCTACGGCGAGCGCTTTCATTCATCACTTTATTCCTAAACATTAGCGGGTTCAAAGCAATATGAAGAGATTGGATGGATTCTAAGCTCTTTTTACTAGTGTTGTTTGCATTTCTCTCTAAGGCCTTTACTCATAACATGAAATACTTTAGCAGACCTGATATCAAGGTAATCTGATTCTAACCGCAGTCCGACTTCAATACTTTATAAAACTGGCTCTCATGTGACAAATGATTGCTCGATAAAACAAAATCACACACTATTGTGTTTGGCACGAAAGCAGAACTTAAAAGGCCCTTTCTGATTGGAATAATCAGAAATAAATAATATAAATCCATAAATAAATATAAGATCCATTACATCATATCACATATTCAAATGCAATGTGTTTTACCTTTTGGGAATAATCGTTTATGTTTCAGATAAAACTAAACTAACCTATTTTTGCATACTACACTTAAAACACTACATTTTTTTTGATTTTCTGAGCATTATTTGTCTATGGCCTCTTTATCATCCTCTGGTGGTTGTGTTCACTGTTGTACTAATTGTCTTGATGTTTCTGTGTTGACTGTGGTAATTGTTGTATGTTGACCTATTGACACTCAAATTTTGTGTTTTTGTGTTTATTTGTTTGTTTGTTTTTAATGAAGGACTCCCCTTGAAAATGAGATGATTATTTTCAAGGGTTTTATCTTCACCAACAAATTTATACAACAACAGCTCTCTGCCCCCTTGGAATACTCTCCATCACTTCATCCAACACACACCTTCAATTTCTATCTTCATACTCATCACTCTGACAGTCTCTTCATATCCAGAACACTCTTCCCACACTCTTCTCTATGGATCACGGCATTTCTCCTCCCATCCACACCATGTTAGGGTAGTTTCTACTCTCCTCCGAAGTTTCTAGCCTTTTCCACTTGGTCTCTTAGAGACATAATATCTACCATCTGTCTTTCCATCATATCTGCTACCTCTCTGCCTTTACGTGTCATCGTGCCAACATTCTAAGTTCCTACTCTTACCTCCGCCCTCCTGCCTTTCCTCATCTCTTGCCGTTTCACCAACAATAAGATGGTGGTGGTTGTTTTTCACCCAGGCCCTGACCATTCTGGTTGGTCCGGTTTGGAAATCAGTTTTGTGTTAAACATATTGATTGATTTGGCAAAGGTTTTACATTGGATGCCCTTCTGACACCACCCTCTCCATTTATCTGTGCTTAAGACCGGCACTAGAAGTATGTTGGATGATGACCCCTTTTATGGCTGGGTAAAAAAAGGAGTGAAATCTGAAATGGATAAGGAAAGATAGATCAACTTGAGTCCATTCATAAGCACCAAATCTGGAATAAATCGGATCAACTGTTAGGAAGTTATATCCGAAAGACATTGTGTTTGTAGAAAAACTCTCCGTAGTCAGTGAAACACAAATTTCATCGTTCATTATCTGTAACCAGTTCTCTTGATCAGGGATATGGGGGCTGGAGCTTAACACAGCTGACATAGGGCGAGAGGTTGGGTACACATGGTCAAGTCATCAGTGCATAAAGTGGCCAACACAGAGTAAGATTACAGACAAATATCCTTGAGGCGATTCATGCACCAAAATACAAAACGTTTGGCAATTAGGCTCCCCTTAGTGTCGGGAGAACACAACCAACCTTTCCTAAAATCTTCTCAAGTTCCTTTTCACATTCAGGTCTATGTAGTTGTTTTTCAGTTTTTCAGTTATCACATTAGATCAACGATTCCATAGTATCCCTGACTTTATGAGTAAATAACAATTCAATAATTTCTAATACTGCTGGGTGACTATTGAAATAGTACCAGTTTCCCTTGGAGTACCCGTCCCTCATGATTGCACAAAGGACAGGAGAACATACATGAGTTGTTACTCAAACTAAATTTATTAAGACAAACTTAACACGAGTGACAGAATGGCTGAATGAAATTTCTAGTCTTTGTTCTTTTTGTTTTGGGTCGATCTGGATCAGTCTCTTTCAGTAAGTTTGTTTCAGCTTGATTTCTTAAAGCATCAGTTGAAATGTATGGAGCGATAGTTTGAACAATGCAGTTGCTTTATAGTAGGGACTTTACGAACTTGCTGTTTTCCAGTGATTTTGCTTCTTTTATATCAGACATGACCTGCATTATATGGAACTGGCACACAAGGGATGGGAAGCGCTCATTTGAAAAAGAAAAAAAAAAGGTTCTAGCTGAAGAATTCTTCGTTATTCGACCTGTTGATTTTTTTGAAGATTTGAAGCCATAATTTTTCTGGTCACATCAACTACTAATCCAACATCAGGCTTCTGCTTTGTCTAGGAAGTTTCTTGAGATCACTGAGCCTTTCTTTGATGATAAGTTTAAGTGAGATCAGCAGCACATTTGTTCACCGTTTCTCATTAATACTACAGGCTCTCTTTTAATTAGCCACTGTGACTGACACCTGAGTTCCTGTACACTGTTTTCCAGGCGTGGGTTATCCTCCTTCCCAGCTGTTCCTTGTCAATCATCCAAATGTTGTCTTTTGTCTCTATCTTTCAAAATAGAAACACTTTGACTGCACTGGATCTGGCTCCCAGAGGCAACAAGGGTTAAATCTCGTATTTTCCTACTATTTTACTTAGCTTAATGACTTAATGACCCACAAAAAAGATACGTATCCACTGAGTTCTGACGTGTGATTTCACTTATGTTAGATTAAAGAGTGGTGAGACTGTTTTTTCAATGCAAAAAACAACAATTAAGCATTCAACCTTTCAGCTGGGCAGCTGTCTGTCATGAGAGTCAGGACCTCAAAGTCCGAAGCCATGCTTCTCTGCCAGAAAACGATGGACTGTCCCCTCCATCAGAAGTCATCGTACCACACAAATGCAAAAACAGCTCACTCATTTTAACTGTCGCAAACAAAACTATTCTTCTCAACAGAAAATCTGTAAATTCAATAAACATCAACCAATGGAAGAAACTCCTCACAGAATACATAGCTATAGCTGCGTTCAACAACAGCATCACTGTCTTCAACCAGAGATGGACATCAATCTTGTTTTGCCGGGGCTGAGCTAATGCCACGCACATTAGTCACACAACACAACAACGTGTAACACACAACAACCACTCACACAGTCATACTGTATTAAATCCATTTATTGAATTTATTTATCCAGTCATTTAATTTATTTTGGAAATCTGATTCTTACATCTGAAACTGTATCTGCTCTGTTATTGTCCTTATCCCACCTTCTCTTTGTGCTATTGTATATTGAAAACACCTCATTTGTCTTTCGCTACTCATTTATCGTCACAACACCCTAGCAATGTAAAGGCGTGAGTGCATTTGTGTATTAGTATGTATATGTATATGGTCAGATACACATATCATTTGAATTTTCCAATACCTATTTACTTCAGTGATGATGGGGCAGGGTTGTGCGTTGTGGAGTGTTTATGAATACCCTGCAGTGGAGCGGCCGGGGATTAGTTAAGCCGGGACTGAGGTCCCTGTCGGTAGGTCTGCCTTTCTTCCTTGATAATTAAAAAAGGAGTAAATGATAGACAAGCACCTTTCTGGTGGTCTGGGAGTTTTCCAATCAGGACCAGTAGAAGGATCAGCAGTAATCAGAATATGTCCTGATGTTAATCCCTCATACTATTCTTATTATTATTATGTATAATTATTTAACAATTTTCATTCAACACTGTTTATTATTAATACTTTCCTATGTATTGACGTGTCAGATATCACACTTCTCAAACCAAACACATCACATTCACTTCCGTATTTTGTCTCGATTTGCTTAAAAGCTTGTTACGTTATTAATTTTTTTAAATAAAAACAAATACTAAATTCCAGCCCTCTTCTATGGTAAGGACGTTTAGGTAATACCAAAAAGAATGAGGTCAAGGATACAAGCGACTGAAATGAGCTTCCTTCGTGGGTGGATGTGTTCAGCCTTAGAGATAAGATGTGGAGCTCCGACATCCAGAAGAAGCATGGAGTGGAGTCGCTACCCCTCCTATTGATAGGGGCCAGTAGACCCAGAACTCACTGGAGGGGCTACTCATCTCATCTGGCGCCGGGAATTTTCTGGGTCCTCCAGGATGAGTTTGAGAGTGTTAATGGCAAGGGACGTATGGATGGAGCTGGAATTCAATAAGAAAGTGTAAGACAGCTGGTGGAGCCGGACCTTTCTAGAGCACTTTATTGTGATTCTACGAGACACAAGCAAATAACTAATGGTACCAATCATTTATAAATAATACTGGATTCAGATGATATCATGAATTGTTCATTTGGCCCTTACCCTACCTCACAAAAAAACTATCTCTCCCCAAATCTGTTCACATTTTTTTGAGTATTTTATTTTTCAGACAGATGGATGGAACAAATGGACTGATGGACCAGACTGACCTGATGACCACTGGCAAAAGTAATGGCTGTTAATGTCTTTGGAACAAAGGCATGGTTCAGGCTTAACAGACTATTCCCTAATCAGATACTAGGATATCTTATATTCGATATAAATTAAGAATAATACAATCCACAACATGTTAATATAATTATGACTTAAATGCCTTGAAGTGAAAAGTTTAAAAGAAAGTCAAAGAGATATATGGATACTTATCTCTTTGAAAGAATTGCACATTTTTCTTTTTTGTTCTCCTTTAAATGTCAAAATGCTGAAGAGAAAATGTAATTGGACCATTTGTGATCTTGCCCTTCCTCTGATGAATGTGTAGTAAGGTGTGGACAGCAGAGAATATGACTCACCGGGCCTAATGAACAAAAAGATCTCTCCACTGACTGAAAGTCAAGTTGGATTTGGATTTTTGGAGTAGGATTGTTTGAAATTTTGTTTTCAAAGATCATAATTATAAAGAGGATAGTAGTGCTCATTCACCACTGTCATGTCTGAGAACTGACATGTCATGTCTGTATTTTTATCTTTAATTTTTAGCAGAATCTTTGGATGACATAGTTGTCATAGTTGCTGAAAAACATTAGAGTATTTGAAACAGATTTCTGTGAATGAATTATTTCATCATTATTTCAGTAAGAAGATACCCAATAACAAAAAAAGGAATGACGGATTGAAGGGCTACTTAGAAAAAAGCAACGGAGATACCTAAAGTAACCAGATGACTGATGTGACAGTGGGTTGTTGATGCTTTTCACTACATGTTGAAGGCATAATATTAGGCCCATCTCAGCTAACCTTGTCAGTCACCCAGAGCCTATCCCGGCTGAAATTAGGTGAAAAGTGAGCTACTCCCTGGAAAATTCATCAGTTCATCACACGGCCAACACATAGAGGTAAACACTCATTTCACACACACAAACACACACAAATAAGGTAAGTGCTAAAACTATGAAGACCATTTTGGCGATTTTTCTTCTTTAAATGTCAGAATGCGGAAGTGAAAATGTAATTGGACCATTTGTGGTCTTGCCCTTCCTCTGATGCTTGTGTAATTGTAAAGTGTAGATAGCAGAGAATATGACACACCGGGCCTAATGAACAAAAAGATCTCTCCACTGACTGAAAGTGAAGCAGACAGTGTCAAAGTTCAACACCAGCCTTTCAACGGCTAATTGGCCGAGTTTGTGATCTCTCCTAGAACGTCCTGTCTGCACACTCTTCAACTTCCTGGTTTTGGTCTGTGACAACTTGGAGCCAGCAACTGACCCACAACCACAGCATGGCTGCTCATAACTGAGCTTTAACAGAGGATATTTACTGTGCTGTATTTTAATTGGG
This sequence comes from Lophius americanus, assembly GCA_037951165.1. Lineage (NCBI taxonomy): Eukaryota > Metazoa > Chordata > Actinopteri > Lophiiformes > Lophiidae > Lophius > Lophius americanus. The sequence continues at coordinate 6,959,799 of JBBDHG010000047.1, forward strand.
GCTTGATATCACAATTCTCTATTAAAAATGAAGAAGAAAGGCATTAACAATGAAAACGTATAAAAGACTATTAAAGACTATGTTATTTTCCCAAGTGAGCTTTGTGCCTAATTGTCAATTAATCTGTAAAAGTAAAGGCTTTAGGTAAACTTGCGGCCACCTACTCAAATCACCAGAGGTGTAGTAGACCTCCAGAAAAACACGGTTAGCACACCCAAGGTACCAACTTAATCTTGGCTTATGTGGGTCTCCTTTCTGTCTTCAGTGAAGGAAAATCAGACCTGACAAGAGCTGCAGAGCTAATCTTCCCACAGTCAGGTTGCAGGGACAAGCCAGAGATAAGACTGTGCTAGAGATAAGGCCAGAGACCCCTTCAGCACAACCAGGAGTTGCAAGGGGGGAAATTCTTTAACCTGATATAAAATGAAAGGAAAGTGCTCTTGAGCTCTGGGGCAAATGCTCGGAGAAAATTAATTACACCAACGCCGCCATCTTCCACACCCGATGACATTCTGTTTGCGTTCTTTGTGTGCCTTGGCTGGAGAGCACAGCAAGCTGTTGTGGTTGTTTGCCTGTCAGCAGCCAGGGTTGAGTCACACCGGAGAAATCCAGTTTTACCATGTTAATCTTAATCGAAAAATGACACTTGAGTTCATGTCTCTCGTGTTTTATCTTCTTTTTTTTTTTTAGCTCTTCTCCTAATAGTATTTTAAAACTGATTATTTACGGTTGATATTCATCCAGCTCTCAACAGACAGGATACAATCATTTTGCTGCTCCTGAGTAAACAAGCAGTGTCAGGCAGTGACGAGAGCTCTGAAGAAAAGGGAGGCTGAAGCGAGTCTTTTACTACAAAACAATCCACCGCTGCTCACATGTCAGCACCTCCGCTCACACAAACCGCTGTCCAGTTCTTGTGCAGGGAAACTTTTTTTGCACGGAGAGTGGATCGCCTAACCATAATTGAATGTGTCATTTTATTGTAACCCTGCTGTGCTAGGCAATAACCTGTCACCAAGCGACAGAGAGCAATATTAGGTCATTGTTCTATAACCGTGAATGTTCACACTTGCCTCGTTAAATCCCCTGACCACCCGCACCTACCCACGGAAAAGTAGCAAGCGCTCTCATTTTGCAGACGGCTTGCAGCAGCGTTCATGCTGGTCCCACAGGGGCTTATTAGAGGGAATGGTAGGGCTTCTCACAACCTCAGCACTCACTCGCTGGTTCCCCAGCCAGTGGAGAAAAGGGGAGAGAGGTTCACAATTACTGAGCTCACGTCATCCAGACTTCAGACACATTCTCACTGCAGTGGCTCTGCAGCATTGAGCAGAAAAGGTCACTTGCTTGTTTGAAGTTCTGTTTTCAAAGATTTTAATCATAAAGAGGATAGTAGTGCACGTTCACCACTGTCATGTCTAAGAGCAGTCTCTATATGTACTTTTATCTTTAACCATTAGCAAAATCTTGGGATGACATAATTGTCATAGTTGCTGAAAAACATTAGTGCATTTGATACAGATTTCTGTGAATGAATTTCTGTGAGTCAATATTTCATTATTATTTCAGTAACAAGAAAAGCCAATAACAAGAAAGGATTGACAGATTGACTGGGATACTAAGAAAAAAGATCCTAAAGCAACAGAGATACTGAAAGTAACCAGATGACCGACGTAACTGTAGGTTGTTGACGCTTTTCAGCACTTGGTGATGGCATAATATTAGGCCCATCTCAGCTAACAATGCTAGCAACCCAGAGGCTATCCCAGCTGAAGTTAGGCAGAAGGTGAGCGACACCCTGGAAAATCAGTTCATCACACGGCCAACACATAGAAGGAAACACTCATATCAGAAAAAAAACCACACACTAATAACTAAGTGCTAAAACCATAAAGACCCTTTTGGATTCGGATTTAGGGTTGGAATAGATATAAGATATAAATTAATAAAAATTTAAAACAGAACGATCGTTTATGTTACGTACAAGAGTCTGATGTTAGCAACAAAGGGTCAGCCATCGAAACTGATATTATCAATCTTGCCATAAGTTTGGTCACCCCATGCTAAAAACATAAAAAAATAAAATAAATATAAATAATAACATAAATAAAACATCTTTATTCACATACAACAAATTCAAGCATTTTCCCAGATATATTCAAGGACAGACTACGTGTGTAAAAGATTAAAATGTTAATGAAATCTGCTGCAGGTAGCTCGAAACGTGTTAAATTAAACATTAAAAAGTTTTGAGTTCAGTGATAATCATGGAGGGTTAAAGGAAAGCTCCGGAGAGATGCTGCAGGATTAGGCTATGGTACGTTCCTGCTGGTAATTTTTAACTAACATGGAAACGGCCATGCTGACAGCCCTGAAAGTTAGATAGTAATGTTGACTGATTGAAATTGTAGAGCTTTATTTTGTATTTTTATTAATGATCATTATTTGCTACTTAAGATATTTATTTGCTACTTTAGATAACGTGAAGTTGGCCACCAGAAATGTGAACATTAACTACATCCATAACGTTAAAAGTGGCAAGGCCTCATTACGCACTTCATCCTGAAAACCCAGATCAGACAGAAAACTTTCATTCATTCTCTGTAACCGCTTATCCTGTTCAGGGTAGCGGGGGCAGGAGCCCATCCCAGCTCTTTAATAACTTCATTCAAGCTCAATTAAAAAGTGAAGTTCGGGGTCCGACTCACTTTGTTGTGGTGGGATTTATGCTTATAATCAGTGTCTTTAAAGTTTTCCAGTGCTTTTTAATTTGTTCACAGCGTTAGTCTATCACGGCTCCGCACATTTTTACTTGTACAGTGTAGAGTTAATTATTTCTTGCTTTCCCCCATAATAATTTGAGAGAGCGTATTAAAAACAAACTTTTTGCTGTGGTCTAGATCGTTAAATGCTTCCTCGTGCACGTGTTCAGCGTGGCGTGCACGCGCTCACCAGGGATTGTTCAAAAACAATATTTTTGTGCTGCGCCCGCCTTTTCCGAACGTCCTTCCATAAAGCCCTACCCTTTTGCAACAAACAAGAAAGGAATGAAAAAAGGAAAAAATCCCTGACCCGAATGCAGAATTCAAAAATGCAGAGCTTACAGAGAACATCTTGAAAGGACCAACGGGACACCGATGTGAAAATAGCATTGGTAAAGGCATTTTTAAAAAGACATTTTTAAAGGTTCACAACCTGCAAAGATGAAGTATTTTTAAGTAGCTGAGTCTTTTTAAATTATTAGATCTCAAAGAGGACGAAGTCCGATTGACAGTTGTTCATTGGGCCAGATCTCCGCCTGCACTCCACTCACAGAGAGAGACGCTTTTCCATCAGTGGCAATATTCTCTTACTGTTATTTAAAAGTAAATGTGTGATATACAGTTAAGTTGTAGTATGCTGCAGCTCTAAAAGGTATCACGAGGCAAATTCGAAGCGTATGATAATTTTCCTGACAATACGATAATTTTGATCCTCTGGTACGATAATACACTGATCTTTTGCAGAATAATTCTGAGGGTTGGACTTTTTTTGACTTCAGAGAAGGCACAATGAAAGTCAACCACACTCACATCGCACAGTCCTTCTGCTAGTAGTGTATTGTTATTGTCACTGAACCACTCAGTAGTAAGGCTGGGTTTATTCTGGTGGTTAAAAGTAATGTGTTCATTCTCTGCTTCAGAATTGTTCCGGACTCCGTCTATTTTTACCAACAACAAGTCAGATCTAAGCTAAGTCAGCTTGCAATAAGCAATGGAAGTGTCTTTACCGTTACTAATGTTCAGGTCCTGCAAAATTGCAGAGCTAACACATTGAGTGCAACAAAATGTTTTAAAAAATCTTAGAGAGAATATGATTTCAATACTAAATGAAAAAATTGTGAATCCCATTTTAGCCAGACTCGCCCAGCCCTACAATGTTACAAGTTGGACATATGTTTGTCTGACTGACAGAAAAAAAAAGTAAAGGAATCATCTAATGAGGACCATGAATATGCTCAGTACATCTTTTTGCACTTTGTCCATTCCTGTTTTGAAATTCCTCAAGTAAAAGGGGTAAAATAAAAACATGACTGAATCTATCAGGGCCACAAATATTTCCAAGTGTGATGTCTGTATACCAACCAGAAACTGGATTGATATTCTGACAAAATCTTAATATAATTGAGAAATGCTACATTTGCCAAATGCACAAAAATCAGGACAAAACAAAGTGAAATGCAGCCTTTTGAAATATAATGCATATTGGAGGAGATTATGGTTAACTATGTATGCAGTTGTTTTAGTCAAGCTAGTTATGGCGATGTGTTAACTTGTCGATCCAGTCTGCAATATCTCAAGAATGATTTGATCATATCTACCTTTATATTCATTTTCTGCAAAGGATTAATCCTCCTGACTTTTGTGATGATAAAATACCAGTACCACGTTATAACGTGACCATTTCCACATTTTTACATGGTAATTTTACGTTATGATGTGAGAATTTCCATGTTTTTACCTGGAATTTACCAGTTATGACATTAAAGATAATTTTCCCTTTACAACGTGAAAATAATCCTGTAAAAAACCTGAACATTTATCACTATATAACCTGAAAATTATCATGTAAAATAACATTAAACATATCACAGTATAACTCAAAAACTACCTATAATAATAATGATAATAAAACATTTTATTTAGGCTCCTTTCAGGAAGCTTTCAGGCTACCTTACAGATACACAATAAAAATCCATAAATATCAGGAAACAGTGAAACGATATAGAATAATAGCCAAAAATAAATATAAGCTCAACACTGAAATCACACAGAATAAGGAAGTAAAATCTTTGGACCCCATTGATGATTAATAGGCAGAGGGGTAGTGAGGAGCAAAGAAGGAACTATGGAGTTCTTTACAGTCGGTGAAAAGCTGCCAAATTTGGCCGGAGTGGTTTTGGAGCCAACGAGATGAACCTCAGTTTTATTGCTCTTGAGTTTGACTGAGTTATGAGAGAACCAGGTTATAATTTCCAGGAGACAGAGTCAGAGAGAGAAGACGGTGGAAGGGGTCCGCCCTTTGTTTGGAAAATATTTGAAAATTATCATGTAGAAAAATAAAACGTATCACGTTAAAGAATTAATATAATCGATCAAGTTATAAGGTGAAAATGATGTAAATACATGAAACTTACAATGTTATAACACGGAAAATATCATGTGCCAACATGAAATGTATCATGTTAAAGAATTTATATAATCTATCAATCTATCAATCCTGTACAAATGTGAAAATGAACATGTGAAAATGAAACGGATCAACCAGAATTGACCCAGTGCCTCTCAAAGTACAAGTCTAAACAAATATTAAACATAATAATACTTAATCAATAACCCTCAAAGATATCTTTTTTTTTTTAGAACTATGGCATTGGATTATATAATATTACCAAGGATATTTCACGCCCGGTAGATGTCTCTTTATTCCTGCGCCCGCTCCCTTAACATGCACACATTCCTTTACCTCCACTGTTCATTCTTCCATAACAAACAGACACGCACACACATTTCTTTGCTGATCCTTTCTAGAAAGTGCCTTAACTTTCCCCGTTCCCATTTCCACAGGGCCCTGTATCTCACTGTGGGAAGGGAGAGAAATAAGCAGCGCCGAGCTGCCTCTGCCAGCCTGTCGGATTTGAAGTTTATTAAGTATATCAAACCAGGGCTTGCCCCCTCGGGGAACATTTACAATCCAAAGCTCTGCTTGCTGTTGTTTCTTCCAGCAACAAGCTGCCACAAACACTCCAATTAATTTGCAAAGCAGTGCACGGTGAAAAGGGGTAAGGAAATAGGAAACAAGTGTCATTTTCCACTATGTGTGAGAACGCCATTTGAATCTAAATCAATCCGATGAAAGTTGTTAGTTGTTTGCTCTTAGGAAGAGGTGTTGCATTGGGTTGTTAAACAGGGCTTGGTTTTGTTTTTTTGTTTTGTTGTTGTGCTTTATAAAGGACGAGATTACATTTCCAGATTAACTATAAATTCAAAACAGCAAGAAAATGACATAATTCATCTCGTGCCGTGTGTCCGACAGAATACCACATACATCACTTACTGATGGACAGCTTAAATAACTCATCGTAACAGTTAGGGGTGTTTTATTCCTGGTGATACATTGATCTTTATTGACTGATTGATTTCCGGCCATGCACAGCCAGCCAAGCAAACATCTGCTTGTGGAAGTGGATCATCAAATTTAAAGCTTACACCCCTATTGCCACCAATTGCATCACCAACTTACATCCTATACACTCAGGAGCCGAGCACGTCTCAACTAAAGCACGTCTCAACTAAAGAACGTCTCAACTAAAGAACGTCTCAACTAAAGAACGTCTCAACTAAAGAACTGACGGAGCTTCGCCACTCCGCATTCCCAAACTAGATATGTAAATGATCAGTTTAGAGGGCTAAAGATGGAAGAACCTTCTGTCTGTTCACTACACAACTGCTCAGTATGCTCTACCTGGACTAATTTCACCCTCCAGCAGACAGGAGAATCTATATGGGCCCCTCGGTAAAAGACCTGAGGCACTCCTACTCCGAGTACCTCTACATCCTCATCACCTCTAGTGGAGATCAGACTGACAGGGCCAACAGGACGGGGAGTTATGATGCTTCCCGGATGTGTGTACGTGACCAATGTGCAGATTTTATTACCATGGTGATTCAAGTGTTAATACAGGATTTGTCCATCAAGGTGTTGCCCATATAGCCTGACAATGTTCCGTGAGGAGTCTTACATCTCTCAGAGAGGACGCGTTACATTGAGATAATAGATCTTTTAAGCAGGAAAACGGATTACTCTCACTCTTTAATTAAACAATTCATTACCCGCCCTTTCTTTTTATAACTTTAGACTAATTACCTCAGCCATGATGGCAGTGTAGAAATCTGTCGTGCTGCTTGCACAGTTTAAATAAATGGACTTCTGGGGGAAGATTTGTGCCATTTTTAAATTGATGATGGGAATCTATAGAGGCGATACATAAGCCTGTGGAGCAGACGATATGTTATGGCTCCAGGTTACAGGACTGACACAAGTTATGATCATACAGACGTTTCCCTCTAACGAGGCATTAATCATGTGAGTAGGAATGTCTCATTTCTGGTGTCTTTTCAAATGCTAATTTAGCCTCCATCTCTTCCGTTTTCACGCCACTAATGTAGCACCAGAACCCAGTAGACAGTGCATTTTAATTGGAGCCTTGCTTTTTCTTTAACAACTAGAACCTCCATCTCTTGCTGTAAAACACACACATGTAGCATGATTTATTATCTCTCATGTGTTCTCTCAGAGCTAATGCTTCCGCAGCATGGAACTATCCACGTAGTTTTACATTATCTGATCCACTACCTTCATCTGAAACATCCAAACAATCCTTCAAATGATGGATGGATAGCACTGAAATGTTCTTAAGACATTTATGACCTTTAAAGGAATTTCCCCTGAACTGTCTAGATTTTTCTTGCTGTGCTAACATGAATATGACGTTAGGTATGGAAACTTGGACCCTCCGGAATGATTTTTGTCTATCTGACTGCTTGCAAAACTACTGACATTACCATTAACTATAAAACTGTTTATTTTCAGTGCTAATGATTGAATAATTTGACAAAAAAACCTTTTACATTATATTTGAAAATACCATCTTATTAATGTTGTCACTGTGTTGCTGCCATGCTAGCGTTAGTATTTAACTGGAAGCACTGCTGGGACCATGAGCAGCATCACAGAACAGTTGTCATGGCAACAGACTATTTGTGTTTCTAACAAGCAAAGATAACTAATAGGATATAGTTTCCATCAACACCAGCTCATAAATAAATCCGGTGACGTATAATATGTACATGTTTGTTTTTCGAATGCTTCTGCGGATTATTCCTTCTTCTTTTGCAGATTTAAACACTTTTTGGAAAAGGTGGGAGAGGCAATCCGCAAACCGACCACTGTCTCATTCTGTCTATAGGCTCTCGCAAAGTGAGGTGGGAATTCACAATCACATGCTTCCCTTTGATCTTTCAGTAACACAAGCGTTATTCTCCCTGTCTGAAGATGTCATACCTGTAACCAGGTTGTATTACACACATTGTGCACACACAAAAGATTTCTACTCAGGAAATTTACATTGTCTCATTGGATCCATGCATTATGGGGTCTTGTGACTGGAGTCACAGTCAGTGCTGGATGAAAAAAGTAACTTCACTGGATATTCCTTTGGTCATATTTTATTGCAGGAATGCTAAATGGAAGAAAGACGTGTGGAAAATCTGGCATTATATCCAAGGGAGTGTATGAATATTTTGGACTAACTACATTTTCATTTTCTGGGTTGGCTTGGTCAGTTTGATCTTGCAGCTTTTGCATAAGTTAGCCTAAAAACAGTAAGAACGTTACAGTTTTGGGTCATCAGGGACGATGAAAAAGGGTAATATGTGTTTGCTTACAAATAGGACGTGATTCTCAGCAGATATCTACTATATTTCTTCTTTGATGTGTGTGTTTAAATTTCCACATTACCTGTTGTACAGCATTCATATGTATAAATAAGTAAGCTGTGCCTGCTGGTTTTCACTTAACCTCTCAAGCCAAAGGTTGTCCCCTTTGACGGCTTATGCATTCAAATAAATTCTATGCTTTTTATAATAATGAAGAAAATAAATGTCCCTTCCAAAGTTGGACACCCATAAAGCTATAGTAAATATAACATGTGGTAGAGTGTTGACACAGGAGGGTTTTGGTCCTCAGTTTTAATAAACAGCTTGGAAAGGTAAGTTAATAAACCACTAGAGAGCAAAATACACTGACTGGAGTTTTTTTTTTCACATTTTCCCACAGACATTGGAAAAAGAATCAATACAAATCTTTCTTCCATTATCATGTGTTCTCTGATCATATGAGTAAGGATTACTGTAATTATAATTATAACAGGCAGATACCTTCAAATTAATACATATAGGAATATAATACTAAATTCTAAATGTAATAACACATTTGAGGTACTCGTACTTTATTTGGCTATGTTTGTTTACTACTTTAAGTTGAGCTGACATCTATAGTAGGGCCTTTTAGTTTTAGTGTGGAGTCCTGTTCTTCCTGTTTCCTCCCACAGACCGAAAATGTTCCATAAAGGGGGAATTGGTGACTCTAAATTTCCTCTAGGTGGAATGAGCCCATTAACGGTTGTGTGACTTTTATGTATCATCCCAGCGATGAAACGGTGACTTGTCCAGGGTTTACTCCACCTCTAATCCATTTTCAGCTGGGTTCTGGCTCTTGCCCCTTGTTACACTGAAAAGGATAAGTGGTAACAAAAAATGTATGGACGTCTTTATTTATTTTACAGGTTTACTGTTTCAAACTGAACAAAGATTGACATAAAAAATATATGATGGGCATAATAAAGCTAACTAAAAATAAATTAATACCACAAGCACAGTAGTACCTTAGTAATAACAATATGGTATTACATTATATGATAGTATGAGCTTAAGAGGGGAAATTTTTAATAACTTTCCGTATCCGCGTCGTGAGTTTGCAAGTTTTAAACCGGATGCCCCTCATGACACTACCCCCCCCATTTATTTGGGCTTATGACCGGCACTAGAAGTACACTAGCTTGTAACCCTCTTCATGGCTGGGTTACTGTCATGTATATTCATATTGCACATATTTTATATGTAGAGCTCACAAAATGGTCAGTCCAATCAACGGATTAGTGCACCGCCATCATCACAATCTTTTTTCCGCACTGATTTCAGCCTAGAAACTTCATCCCATGGTGCTATTCAGCCTCATCAGATCTCAACAAATACTCAAAACCATCATGCACCACTGGAAAAACCCTTGACCCCTCTTTGGGGAAAATTGTTGATTTGAGAGACGAGACATCTCTCAGCCCCATGCTGTTTCGGGTGTTAAGCAGAACCGGCTGCTGGGAGATGAGGGTTGCATTGGCTACACCGTCACTTGTATTAATGCGCAACCACCACTCTCCCCTGCATCTAAATGTTTCATTACAGCCTAGGCATAGACACAATTTTGCGGCTGATATGGTGCCGCTCACAGGCAAGCGTGTTCTCTTAAGGGAAAAGTAAAGCATGAAAAATTGAAATAAATGAGAGGAAGGAGACATGGAGGACGAGGATGATGCCTTTTTTTTTTCATATAGCCATACAGGGAGGTTAACTCCTATTTCACTAATATTCCTGCTTTCTGTTTGGAAGCAGTCAAAAACCTTCTTCTGTGTCTTTTATCCCACTGTTGTATTGGTGACCAGGCCTTTGTTATCAGTTGTCCTCTAAATAATGACACTTTTGAAAGAAGAAGAGGGAAATACATTTTCTGTGTAAACTTGGTTGTAAAAAGACAGTTTGGAAGTCTGATATCAAAATATGACTGTTCTCAGAATCAAGCTTGAAACCAGTGCACCGCGGTTATCTTTTTCTATGACCGGTTAATGTTTTCATTTTATCTTTTCATAAATATATATAGCTAGAACACCAGAAAATGGAAAATGAATGAGGCAAAAGCCAGAAAAATACATCCATTCATTCAAGCGGCTGTACATCAGCTGTGGGATTTATAGTGTAACAAGTTGTATGATATACTGTATTTATATATTTTATCTGTGCTATCTGTGATAGCTTTTATCTGTGTTCCTGTATTACCCAAAGGAGTATGACCCTTTGAATATTAAAAAAATCAAATCTCTATTTCTATAATTAGACTAGTTATTTAGCCGAATGAGGACCATAAGAGGGAAGTCTTTTAAGCCCTGAAGTTAATTTGGAGAAGTTGTGATAAAAGTGAACTGTATGACCATCTGTTGTATAGATACCATTGGTACAGCCCTTCAAGTCAGGGCCAAGGGGTTCATCAGTAATTAAAGTAATCACTAAAGACATTTTTGCAATTCAGTCAAATCAACACTTAAATTTCTTGCTGTTTTTTTCTAATTAACTTGTCCCAGGAAGGACAAAAGTGTTAACCCCTGCAGACTGAGAACACCCAAAAAAACCCGCAGTTCAGGAGATAATCTGACCCTATGACATAGAAACCCTTTCCCTGATTTCAGTCAATGTCTAAACCGGTCAACCGGTCCTGGGTGCCCACAAACCTGTGACTGGCTAACCAGTTGCTTTCCTGCGACCATTTTAGTTGGTACTAACTACTGGATACTGGGAACAGTCAACAAGACCTCCAGTTTTCAAGATACTCTGACCCTGTCATTCCGCCGTCACAACTTGGCCCCTTGTCAAAGTCGCTATGTTCCTTAAGTTTGGCCATTTTTCAACAGCTGTGAGCACAAAATATTCAACCGTGTGTTAGTTGTGTTATTTTTTTTAAAATTTTTATCAGGCGGCTGTAAGTCTGGGCTAAGGCTGAGTAACAGACTGCTCTGGTACTGTGGATGGCGTCCCTTCCTGTACGAGTTAAGGCTATCCTATCAGACCAATCGAGACGTTGTTAAATATGACATCATTTACTTTCTAGTTCTCCTTTGCATTAGGTTCTGGTGTGAGGGTTATACTATAGAACTAGTGTCCTGTGTTTAACAGTCACCATTTTTTCTCGTGTAACACAGTCCCAGAGAAGAGGATTTTGTGTAAAAGCCACTGAATGTTTAATTTCAATGCCACATGTCAGTTTGTGATTGAAAAAAGGAGTTGGTTTGCTGTGTGCACACACTGATAGAAGACAAAGTATCCAGGTTGAGTGTGTAATGCTAAGAATGAGTTGTAACTGAGTTAATGTTTAGGATCCATTAATAAGCTTGAGTCAAAAATCTCTTCAACTCTTCCTCCTCTTCTAGGTTCCTTGGGCAGTGTGAGAATTAATATAAATAACTGGTTGGATTCATTTAGGCTAAAATATTCTTCGTGATTCAGCCGGGTTCAGTAAATCAGAATAGATTTATCAGATAATCTGATATTAAGTCGTTTAGGAGAGGAGTATTGGATATCCACCTCAAGAGGGGAGATCAAATACTCAAGAGACTGCATTTCATTATTTTGTTATTTTGAACTGCTCCGCTGGTGGTATTATTTGTATTATATTTATTTATTTAGTAAAATTAATTTTCTTTTGATATTTGATTTAATTCAAGTCTTCAGCGGACAGTCTGTTTGGGGTTATCAAGAACACAATGCATATGCATGAGCTCTCCAACTAAACTCACCCATACTCTCCTGGCCTAAACCCTGTGGCCCTCATATTAACAAAGCCACACTGATATTTCACCATGGCAGGTGTGTTGCTATGGCAACAAGGCCCTGTCATTTCTTGATTCCCTCATTGAGTATGCATACCCCATCCTGCCCCCGCTAGCCAGTCAATCATACTCTGGTCTCATTTCTCCTCTCTGATTTGCTTGATCCTGTCATCCTCGCCAGCAAAGTATTGACCTTCATACACAGCTGACGGACGAATTGCAATGAGTAGAGGATCACCTGTGTCTCTGTCAGTGAATGGGATAGATGGTGCAAATGGGAAGGAGTGGAAGAGGAAGTAAACCTGTTGCATGAACGAGTGGGTATTAGACCATTGGGAAACCGGGAGGCAGTTGAAGCCAGCTCTTCATGAAAGTGTAGTGCCTTAGTCGAGAAAGGGGATCAGAGGCAAAGAAGTCAGCGGGTTTTCCTCCTTGCATCTCTTTCCATCTTCACTTGCACGAGAGAAGAATAACCCACATCTATTTCTGCACCTGGAAGCCACGATATAAAGTCAGAATTGGGCTGTAAAAAAATAGAATCTGGAGTTATTATGCTTCCCACAGCAGAACTACTGACAGCAAATGAAATGAACAATTACCACATGCAGTTATGTATTGTGTGTCTCGATGTTCACATCTATATTTCTATTGATTTCTTAAAATCCATGTCATATTTTTGATTAGTTTATTTCTGCTTTGCTTCTTCGGGGATACCAGTCAGTCGGACGCTTAACTTCTTTTTGCTCTCTGACTCCTAACCTGTAAGCTCATGCTGTCTGCTTCGCTGAGCTCCAAAGGCCGACTTCTTCAGTGTGGGAGGGGGAGATGGGAAAAAACTAGGTCCTGATTATCTGGCCGGTTAGGTCCTTTTATCTCCCAACTCATCTCATCTCTTACAGCAACCTTCGTGTGCAGATAGTCAGCCGGAAGATTTTCAAGTGGCTCTATTGGAAATCCCTCAGCTGATAACTGATGTACTCTGAAGGCAGCAGGTTTCTGGGAGAGTCTGCCTGTTAGTTCAAAAATTTTTGGAATTTGGAACTCCCAGGGGAAATCAACATCAAGTCTGTTTTAATTCACAGGCTTACTTTAGCCCCAGGCACGATGATGTCAAAGGGCCCATGGGGGGTTAAATCAATTAAAATTTTCACACATAAAAAGCCAATCTTGATCTTTTACTGTATGTTTTATTTTTTATTTTATGGATTTGGATTTGGAATGAGGTGAGACATCTTTTCTTGCACTTCTTTTTTATTTTCCCTGCACTGCATTTGGCAGCTGATTGTTAGCTATTGTCAAGGATGTAATTTACTTCTATTTGTTTCCCTTTTATTTCTGATCACTTTAACCTTTCAGCTATCTCTTTTGTTTTCTCTTTCTTTTCCTAACATCATACTTAACCCTTCGTTGTTCATTATAAGGCAGTAACTACCTATTACTTAGAGTTTTTATCCATGCATATCCTGATTGAAAATGGCTGGTTGAAAGACATTCTGGCCATTGACTAATCTTCAAAAATTAAAATGGCAACATGATTGACATAAAATATCACGAGAAAGTGACATTGGAGCCCAGGAAGAAATTGAAAGCAGGGATACAATATTGTATCTGTGGTAATTTATTAATTGAATTATCAGTCATAAATTTCAACTTAACACAAAATAAATCGAATGAAAGTATTTCAGCTTTGGTTTGAAATTTCCCATTTACTTTGTATAATGATTAATATTAGCTAACTGATAATTATTTCACACAGGTCAACCAGCCGCCATCACCATGGGCAGTGTGGGAAAGAATGGCATTAAACTACCGACAGTCCACTGGAAAAATAATTTCTTGCATCATCATCACGTAAAGACCCCAACAAACTTTACAAGTTGTGAAATAATTGCTTTAACTGCTTTAATTCAGCTAATCACTTCACTGTCGAGGTCACAGGGGCTGGAACCTCTCCCAGCTGACATTACGGTTAATGAATGAATGAACTTCAAAGTTCTATACGGAGGAGTATTAAATTCAAATTGGCTGCAATGGCAGATATAGGCTCTAGGCTGCTGACTTTTTCCATGATGATGCATTACTTGATGCAAATTAAGAGTAATAGTGTTTGTGCAGATTTGACGGGAGGACAGTGTTTTTACTGTATTAACTTTTAGCCAAACAAATGTTATGTAATTGGAATTATTTTTTGGGCATAGGAGTTATGGCATTCAAGTTTAACTGGCTTTGTTGCTCCCATGGCGTTGTGAGGAAAATGTTTTGAGTAATGGTGCTGTTCTGTGGGCCCAGAAGCTTTAATGCTTCAATGAATTTTAGTTAGTTTTAATGAATTTAAAGAGTTTTTGCACATGTAATGGCTTTAATGCTAGATATTGCACCAACTGTATAACACTTCTCATATAATATCCTTAACTTCATTGATGTTAATAAAAAGAGACAAATTGATTTAAATGCCAGCCTACAGATGTGCATATCTAACCTATTGTTTATTGTTAGTGCATCTAGTACTTTCTCACAAAAAGAAAAGAATTTCAAAGGCCTTTTTATTCACATAGTACCCCCCTCTCACCGATCTGACTACAGATGTATTTGGCTTGGATCAGAGGAAACAAACAACAAACAACAAAAGGTGATTTACCAACACACTGACTCTGGTATTTTTAAAACATCAACTTACAAGTATTCACAAGATATGGAAAGAACTACTTTGTTCCGTCTATATCTAGTCTCAGAGATGTGATAAAAGTGCACAAAAAAGCCTGTTGGTTCGCGCATATAATAGACAAGATAAATTTGATTCACAGCAGGGTTTCCAAGAGTAGAGGGGGTGGGGGGAGAGAGAGAGAGAGAGAGAGAGAGAGAGAGAGAGTGGGGGGGACTTATGAATTTGGGGTGAGGACGTCAGTGTAACCTCCCCTGAAATTTGGACACAAAAATGTAAATTGTCTGTCATCCATTTTCATTGTTATTTGCATTTATGCACCTCTGCTTTATTTCCTACCTTCCCTACTCTCACTGCGCCATCCTCCATTTGTGCCATGTCTATAATTCATGTGTAACATAGACATGAACTATCTTTCACATCACTCAACCCCCGTCACTTTCTCTAAATATTTTCTGGTTTGCATAAAGATTTCCCTGTCTAAAAAAACAATGTCATGTAACCCTATATTAAAGGACATTTTTGCTTCAATTAATGAGATTTAGAAAATAAACAAACATGATTTCTGTACAAGTTATTGTGCGGACGTTTTGGTTACCAAACTTGAACCTGGGCCTTTTTCATTTGTAGCTTCTGATATGATTGAATTGAAAACTTGTGGGGTGATCGATGTGAACTTTTAGTGGGGCTACTCATTGAAATATGTAAGTATGAAGTAATATTCAGTACTTTTACAGCCTGGCCCTTTCTTGTCATTGATGTGGCATTTGTGAGGCAATTTTAACTTTAAGTTGGGGGAAAAAAAAAAAAAATACCAAAGTGCACCTATGACATAGAAATAACTAAATTTCCATAGGAAATGGACATTTAGTCAATTTCAGTCAGGAAGTGTATTCTCTTACATGGGGGCCACAAATACTCCTCATACCACTTTATTGTTCTCGCCCCACACATACTCAGTCTCAATAACCCAATTCACATTCTGAGGCATCAATTGGTATCAGCTGTGCGTAATTAGGCAGCAATACGTTTTCCAATCACTGTCACATCGTCACTCCTAGCCTAACATCTTCAGCTCTTCTCTTCATTCATGTTCCTGTTTCATGTTTGCTCCCTCTATATCCCCATCTGTCTATTCCTCTCAGAACCATCAGCCTCATTTCTCATTCATTAAGTCACTGCAGAGTCCTCAGCCACCACCACCAGTATCCAGACTCCAAAGAGGCGATATTCCTTGATGCTGCTCAGAGCTGATCCATCGTTCCATCACAATCTCCTCTAAGAGCCAGAGTCCCAAAGACTTTCAACAGATTAATTATCAAATATGGTTGTGATAAACATTCATGTTAACTTCATTCTCCACCTCTCTTGATTGAAATATGCTCTGTTCTAAGATTGCGAAAAGGAAATAGGTTCCAACCCAATTATCTGTCTTAATTTATATGAGGGCATGATCCAGGAGGTATTTAACTGCAAGGGGACACAGCTAGCTGTGCTCTCCTCAAACTTAAAAACATCAGTACCTATAAAGAAAACTGAATAACGCGTTGTATCACATTTGTTTTATCCAGAACAAATTTAGAGGTGAAAAACAAAATGGTTGTGGTTTTAATCCTTGTAACCAGTCATGATATCTTGTTAGAGGAAGAAGTAGTAGCATGTAGTTCCACAAACTACAACTTGTTACTTTAATCCTTTTGTTTGTGGAAAACAAAATAGTTACAACATTCTATTCAGTCAAGTGTATAAATATTACTTTAATACCTGACAATATTACACTTTTATTTATGTTAATTACAAATGAATTAATACATTTCTCCAAATTCCCTTAAATTCTAAGATGTATAGCTAGATGCCAGCTGGGTAGATTGAAAAAGGGTCATTTAAGGTATTGTACATTGAGCATTTACCACATGCAGTCAGCACCTCCCCTGCTCCACGTCCATACCTCCTTCACTTCTCCATATGTTTCTATGAAATGTCTTCTTTTCATTATGACACCTTTGAACTTCCCTCTTCCTCTCTGGCTGTTATTATAAGGATACTTCTAAAAAGCCTCAGGGTTGCAAAGAAAGAGGAGGATGATAAGAAACGTTTACTCACACGGGTGCTATGGTAACCATTTGGTTATAATTTAATGTATCTTTGTTTTGCAGCTGCTGAATAGAAACAGGAAGTGGTTGCTGAAAGGCTTTTCATTGCACCGATGGATGAGTTCTAATAATCTGTCGTCTCTTTTCTTCCTTTCTTTATCTCGTACCCTCTAAAACCCGACACACTCATCTCTCATTCCTTCACTCAGCTTTCTATAGAGGGTCAAAGAGCATTTTCATCAAAGGATCATTTTTAGAATCTCAATGGGGAAGTAGGCTCGCTCCTTTCCTTAATGGGACTTGGCTTCATAGAAACGTTTTAGTGGGACTATGGAAAGTTTTTTTTTTGATAAATGGAGCTTTTTGAAAGGAAACTATGAAATCAATGCACTTTGTTTCGTATTGATTGATGCGTGTAGAAGCAGAATAGAATATCTCACCAAGAGAGTGTGTTAAGAGGCACTTCAGACATTCTCAAACTTCTATGGAAATTAAAGTAAAATGAGACCAAAATTTGTTGTGTACAGTATATGCAATAAAGTATGAAAACACTTTTAAGATGATGTTGTAAGTCGGCAGCTCTTGATGGATGTACATGAGGGCAAGGTAATAACAATCACCTCTGAAATGAAGTTTCTTCTCTTATGTCCTTACCACAAAGTCAAGAATGCACATGCTAAGAGGCACATCCGCACACGGCAAAAATAATCAATTAGGACAATCTGGCAAGGACTGGCAGCACCATGTAAATGATTTGATACAAATGAGCTCTTCCTAATTAAACGGTCTAATTTGCTAAGAGGGGTGTGAGAGGGAGGTTGGCACCCGAGCCAGCCGAAATGTCTAGAAGCAACAAAATGCTGCAGGTGCTGTTGAAGATGGCAGATAGAGCTGCATGTTTTTAAAATGAGCTGTTAGAGTGAACATGATTTGAATTTCCGTTTCCTAGAAGGGATTTATTTCCTGCAAACTCTGACAGACAGACATGAACAGCAACAACAATAATAGCCATTTAATAATAATAATAACAATGTGTTCACTATTAACTTCCAGAATATAACTGTTACTGCTATTACAACTAATAATAATAATAATAATAATAATAATGATTATAAACATCATAATAATAATAATAGTAGTAATAATAATAATAATACATTTAATTTATAATGCACTTTACATTTGGATCAAATCTCAAAGTGCTAGTAATAATAATAACAATAATAATATAGTTATAATAATAATATATTTACTATTAATGATGACGTCCAGAATATAACTGTTACTGCTACTACAACTAATAGTAATAATAATAATAATAATGATTATAAACATCATAATAATAATAATAGTAGTAATAATAATAACAATAATAATATAGTTATAATAATAATATATTTACTATTAATGATGACGTCCAGAATATAACTGTTACTACTACATAGTTGTGAATGGTTGTCTGTCTATATATGTCGCCCCTGGGATGAACCTGCAGCTTATCCAGAATGTATATCGCCTCTCGCCCAATGTGAGCTTGGATTGGTTCCAGCCCCTCTGTGACCCTGAATATAATAGAAAAAAATATTTTAACAGATCCCATCATGACCGTGTGGAATGAAAAAGCACAGAGATTCCATGGACAGAGTCAAGTTGGTAAAATGCATTAATAAGACATGGATGTGTAGAGAAGGAGAGAGAGAGGAGGGGAGAGAGAGGCTTGGTGTATCATAGGAAATCTCATAGCAGTCTAAATCTATAGCAGCATAGACAAGAGCTAGTCTAAACCAGCTATAGTTTTAAACCTCTTTTTAAATGTACAGAGGGTGTCTGCCACTTGAACTGAGATTAGATTCTACCATAGGAGAGAGCCTGATCACTGAAAGCTCTGGTTCCCATTCTACTTTTAGGAACTTAAAAGTACTTTTAATGTTCTAGTCGGATAATAGAGTACTATGAACTCTTTAAAACACATTGGTGGCAGGGAAGCCAATACGGGCGATATATGATCTCTTACATCTGTTCTGGTCAGCATGGCTTATTGAGGACCAGAGTGAGGTTCAACCTTACTTTGCCTTTAGGGACACACATAATAATCCTGATAATAAAATTAAAAAAATAAATTAAAAAATTACATTTTGAAATATGAACATTATTTGTGAAGGAATTTGTATCACAGGTAAGACAGTTTGATCAAATTCAGCGCTGGCTACTCCAAACCAAATCACAACCCAGATATCAGAAACCATGTAATCGGTCTCCATTAGTCACTGGAATAATGTTCTGCTAGTGCACCTTTCACAGTACTTTATTTATAAATAGGCCTTGGATACAAAGTGTTAATGGAGCTAATGCTTTACTAACTTGGTCCAGAAGCACAAGTTGCAGCACTGCGAGAGAGAGTGTGTGTCTGAGTGGCGTATTGGTGCAAGCAACTAATGAGGACTTGTGATAGCATCAGCATTGCAGGGCGCCAGGTAATGTGATGGAAAAGGGCCTGGAGGGCACTACTAGACATTTTAATAATAATGAAATCCACACTAAGAGTAGCGTGTGTGTGTATGTGTGTGTGTGTTAGAATAAACCCTACATCAGTCGGTGTTTATACACAGCACTATAACCAACCAAATCCACCTGTCATCTATCCAGCACCCCTTCCTCCTTCTCTTCCTCTTATGTCTATTTAAACAGGAGAATATATGTTGGCGTCGTACATGGTCAGTACATCATTGATCTCTGTCATGAAAAATAAATACAATAATAATAAGAAATCCTTTATTGAACACATACAGCCATACACAGTACAACATCTTGAAATTATTTCTCTGCATTTGACCCATCCCTGAGGGAGCTGCAGATTGAACTGGCTACCGATTTAACCGAATCTACCGATTGGGAGATGGCCTTTCTATCCACTGAGCAAATACCGCCCCAATAAGTAATATGTATTAATATTACTTTAGCTCTTGTGTTGCTTACATCCACATTGTGGTAACGACGATCTCCATTAGATGCTAAAATTACATAATCTTTGTAGATTTTGTGACAGTCTCTGTAAGCATTATTTTCAAAATGTTCCTCTGCTCACAGCCTATATTTTACCAACTTATCTCAGATTTTCTGTATGACAAGATTTGGAAAACCGTCACCAACTCACTACAATGAGTTCTATCACCTGATGTTACAATGGCAAGATGAGACCATCAGTGTGATCCAGCCTTCTTTGGCATCACTCGTCATCCATCTCTTAATCCGTTCACACCAAAACTGAATGATGTATAGTTTATTTGTAACCCATCTAGGTTTACCTCTTCAGTTCAGCCACTGTTTCCTCCTGCAGTAGAGCTTTCCAGAGGGACCACCTTACACTCCCACCATACACCATGAAATGTTCACATACTCTTACACGGAATTTGTGGCGGTTCTTTCAGCTGTTTTACAGAATATTGCTCCACATGTCACTCACAAATTCACCTGAGTATTCTTCTCCTCTTTCTATCCTCTACACTGCACTTTCTCTCACCATTTCCCCAGTATCAATAAATCATTCTTGGGCCGCTCTAACAGACTAAATCAGCCACTATATAAACATGGCTGCTAATCCGTCAGCATTCATTCCAACTCCCACTTCCTTATGTCCTCCTCTTCAGTTTATCTACCAGCATCCACCAGGGAGCTTCTGATCAGTGAAGCTGGAAGCAGAGCGATCTATATGTTTGTTCCTGTCCGCAGAACTAACCTGCTTCACACAAAGACATGTGAGAGACTCAAAGACAGAAGGAGACACACATACGAGATTGGTGCATGTGTCCAATGCTCTTCTATTTAAAACTGGAAATGCAACCTCAGTGAGATATTTGATAACTACAGTGAATTAACATAATCAGAACAGCTTTTGTGTGTGTGTGTGTGTGTGTGTGTGTGTGTGTGTGTGTGTGTGTGTGTGTGTGTGTGTGTGTGTGTGTGTGTGTGCAGGTGTGTAAGCCTAACAAAACATCCCTTAGATTTCAATACCAAGGGTCTCACACCTCTCAATTGATTTAGGATTTCTTGGGATATGACTTTTCAAAAACTTTTGAGATAAACAGACAGGATTTAGGACAGCTGCTTGTAATTACAGACTCTCAACATCTTTTTCTGAGACATCCAACCCCTGCTATTACATTTTTTTTGTATTACATATTTCGGAAAAAAATGACTTCTGTAATAACTTTTCTATGCTCCTGGGTTAGGTTTAATTTATTATCCGTGACTGCTTATCCTGTTCAGGGTCACAGGAGGAAGATGGAGCATATCCCAACTGATATTGGGTCAGTGGTCAAGATGCAGCTTACAACAACGCAGGACCACCACATAGAAAAAAACAACTCACACTCACAAGATTTGGTCACAAATTTACCTACATCACAAAATACCCAGAGAGAACCCACATAGGGAGATCTAAAAACCCGAACCCATTGCTGTGAGTCAGCTGTGTTACCCGCTGCAACACTGTGATGCAGAGGAGAACGATGTAGACCTGCTCTTTTTTGAAAAATACCTTGCGATAACTTTTTGCTGGGATTTGACTTGACTTTGCCCAATTTTCACTGCTACATTTTCCCTGCAGGCCTTCCAAGGCTTGTATTTATTTTCTACAGGTCTCGGCTTAACCAGACCAAAAAATTGAAATATGAAGCACTGTGAATTTTCACCTCTCAAGAACACACACACACACCAATACTGATCACATAATGTGACCTGAATGAAGCATATTAAACTGCACTGATAATAATGCTGAAAGGATACAATGAAAAGGGGTTCAAGTACACTATTTTCCTTTTTATTCCTCTATTATTCCACTATTAAGAAGGAGGTGTAGGCCAAATACAAGGAAATGAGTATTATTGGCGCCACAGCAGAAGTGAAGCAATTTCAATTCAATTGCTTAATTTTCAGCAGTGGGATCAGCAGAGAGAGATAAACTGAAAGGGCCAAAAGGGGAGGAATGAAACATGCTGAAAAACAAAACTCAATTATTCATCAGGCTCCTCAGAGAGAAGGGGAGCTCTGCAAATGCAACAAATATACCACAATATTGTCTGTTCTCTGTTGTTAAAATTGAAATTCTCACTTTTATTCCTTATTGAATGAGATTACTCACTATTGCAGTAACAGAAGAATTGCCCAGTCATTTACTTTATCATCCAATGCACGGCCCGTTTTAGTAGAGTTAACAGAAAACAACAGGAAACCCAGGTTTCAATGTCAGCAGATGAGGCATAATAATCCATAATCAACACAAAATAATATGCTGTATCATACCTAGAAAATATCTACATACCTTCCGTTGCTCACTGACCTGTTAATGATGCTGTGAAGTCAAAGTAGAGTTTACCAGCTGTGCATAATTTATCCCAAAAAAGCCTTCCCAAAAGGTACAAGAAGAAGCTGTATAAAATGAGAGTGAGTCAGGTTATGTGGAAAAGGTGTGTGTGTGTGTGTGAAGAAAAGGCAACACAACTATGGCAGCTTTCAAGTACTGCGTTTCAAGTGAGAGGGCAAAGAAATATACTGTATCTTCTTTCGATTAGGAAACTGTTCTGGAGCTCTCATATCCTCCTGTTTGGAGGCAGGCCAGACTCTTCCTCTGAGTCTTACTCGACATAACCAAATGCATTATTCAACAACACCCTCTGATCTCTCCTCTTAAATATTAAACTTTGAAAATTGATTTATCTTTCAAAATTCCTCCAAATCATAAAAGTCGTTCCTGTTCAAACACTTGATTACTCAGGTAGTCGAATGGGCCACAGAGGATGTGGGGAGTTGCTGATTAATTGTAAGAAGCACCTGAGGGAAGATGTTGGGCATTTTCACGCTCTGACATTAAAACAGGAAAGCTCCAGAAGTGGCTCAGGACGCAACCAAAAATTCTACTTATTAATTTAAAAGGTTGGAGAGTGATCATGCAGAGTAGGATCAGAAATCTGAGAGTAAAAGTGGGATACCTGGACATTAATAGAAACTATCCCATAGTACAAATGCTGCATTCTTGACTTCTTGTTCATCATTAGCTCTGCTTGGCCTTTGGTTTAGCATCTTCATCATGGATGATGCATTTTCACTCATTGACAGAATTTCACCAAAACTGCAGAACAAAGTTCAAAGAAAGCTGGTGAGAGGGCGGGTCTCAGGGAACGCATAGGAGGAACCAAGGTTTTGCTACCAATTTCTTTAACATTGTAAAATGGGAGTTGACAAACTCCAGTGCTGTTTGGCTCTGAACAGCGGGCACACAGTGGCAGATTACCTAAGCACAATTACAGATCAGAAACTGAGGAAGACTTTAATAACTACCGACTTATTGACCATAGGCTGCACATCAAGACAGCCCACTTAACGACATCACGACTCCGAAAAGAGCAGACAACACACACATACACACGGACACACACTCACACTTACACACACACACACGGTGCAACAACTACACAGTGGTGACAGAGCCACTCGTTTTCACAGATTACGAAAAATTCAAACACATGCATCAATTATATTTCAATCAGAGAAGAGAGAGCGCGAAGAAAAGATGACTTATTTATTCCAACAGATGATGTGTGATATGTAATCTGGCGAAATGAAGCCAGCACAGCACACAACAATATATTTTGGGTTCTTTATTCTGGAGAAAATTAGAATTGTGTGGTTCAATAATTGATACAAAAGAAATAATAAAAAGAGGAAATTGTTCCACAAAAGTCTTTTCCTGCCTGAACTTTCCACAGGGTCCTGCATAGACTTCTTTTCATTGTCACAAAATCCAAGAATAACTGTATAAACCTACATATGAATATTGTGGCAACTCTCATAGCTAACGTAAGAACACAAAAAAAACTGTAGTCCATAGAAATAAGTGTAGTGGTCCTTACATAAAAACACAGCACAACAAAACTACAGTTAACATTTTACAATAACACAAACCTGTAAGCATCATGACAATAAATTAACAAATCTCAAAATGCACACTTACTATAAGCAAACTGTCCTAAAGTCCAAACAGTTTAACAGGGAATTCACAACAGTCACGTTTCTCAGGTCAGTCTAAACAGCAACAGACTACCTTTAATTCTGTAAACGTCCGTAAATATATGTCACATCCAATTGAAAAGATTAAAGATAACATTTTAAGGTGATGACACAAAAGCATTATTAGATGAGAAGGGAGAAGTTTAAGAGAGAGCTGCACAACACCATACTAAACAGACTACAGCAAATATGATTTCTTCATTTGCCATATTACATTTTATTCATCCTTCATGGGGGAAGAAGTCAACCAGATGGGATGGGCTGAGAAAACCAGAAATCTCATATTCTGAAAGAGAGTGTAGGTATGGTATTATTTCCAACACAGCAGGGCAGTAACAGTCCCTTTGAATCCTTCACCAGAGTTGCAACACTGATTTGTTTGAGTGCACAAACTATGGAGTCACACGTTCAGAATGTTCATTTGGAATCTGGTTCAGGTGGAGTCAGATAACAAATCCCAACTAAACGCTGGTAAATAGTTTAAAACTGTGTAATGGAATGGATGAAACTTGACAATGTTATCAGGCTCTCCTAGGGAAATGATCCACTGAGATTATAGAGACTTGCTCTTGGCTCCATCAGATTTTCCGCTTCTCTGCAAACTAATATCGCTGTGACGTTACCTTGGATAGTCTTAAAAAACGGTCTGAAGATGCAGCCAGTCCTCACTTGAACATTTACTAACCATATATTCATTTAATTATCTTCACAATAAAAAACACCGTCTTTGTAGAGTAATGCTAAATACGACCGATCATTAGAAGAAAATATTGTATTAACTTTCTTCACTCTGCCAAATCAGCATTCATCGCCCTTCCTTTATTTTTGGCTGGTACCAATTATGACCAAGATATCTATGCTCTTTATTCTTCATTTCCTCTTTCTGTCTTTTCCTGGCATTCTACATCTGAATCCATGCACTGATGATGATGATGATGATGATGATGATGATGATGATGATGATGATGATGATGATGATGATGATGATGATGATGATTGTTGGATTAGCTTCAGCCTGTGTTCCCTTCCTCGCTCAAACAAAAGCACTCATCAGCTTAGACTTTGGGGTCAGGCTGTTTTTGTGCTATTTATTAAGCACATTGATTCCAGAGCAGCTGCTATTGAGAATACTTGGTCAAACTGAAAGATCCACAGCCACGTCTCTAATGAAATACTTCTGTATGAGCTCATCTGTTTGTGTCTGTGGGGATACAATTATTTATCTTTTGGCAGGCTTTATTGAACTCAAGTCAATCCTGTCACTTCACTATGTGTGAGATAAGGATTGGTTCGTTTAGAATGAAGGGTGAAGTTTTATACTATATAACTGTTTTCTAGAAGCTGGATTTGGCCACGTGAAATGTTTGGTGCCAACGAATTCAAGGAACGTGTTTGAAGATAATTTTGCAGTCCCAATAAGAAAATGTTTCGGGAACTGTAGTCTGAGGACTTTTGTATATTTGGTTAAGTGAGGTAGCCACTGTCAATCTTTTCGGTTCAGACTCTCTAATTTGCTTCAACAGAAACCAGTACATAACTGACTTTCTACTGTCTAGTGACACATTTGGTATAAATTGATTAAATTAGTTCCAACTCTCCTTGTTCTCATCCTACCACCAATTTCTGTGGACATATCCCTTTGGTTTTTGCATTATGCTGCTGACAAACAAACCAAGAAGTGGTAATCAGACAGGCAAAAGTCTCTTCATCTTGTGTGATAACTTCACCGATTATCATGTTTTGGCAACTAACCACTGATATAGGCAGTTGGTCCAGCTTGGAGGTCTTTTTTGAAGATTAGAATAATTCATATTTCAATGTGTCTTTATTATAAGACACCAATGTACAAATATTCGTCAACATTATTACACTATCTATCAAGTATATATCGTATTTTACTCTAATTGGTCATATTCAACTTGCCAGGGGATGCTTTCTTTTTTTTTTTTACAAAAAAACAGTTTTTCAGATATCTTGGGTACGGTGCATGTTGGGGTTATTTAGTTTATTTGTCGTTTTCACAATGTTGAATAACAGTATATTCTAAGTCACATGAACACTTGACCTTGGAGTTAAGCGATGCTAACACGGCAAAAGCATCCTGAAATGTTTGGATATTTTGTTATTATATTATGTTTTATTCACTGAATTAATCATTAAAAAAGCATATCAGGGCTGCATTACTTTTAAATGTCTTTTCAGAAATAAAACCGTTGTCTTGTGGCCCTTGCAGTCCATTTTTCTTAATGTGTTGTGTTGTGGCTTTTGCGGCGCACATGTGTTGTCAAATTGATGTTCTCTTTATTTGCTTGTGTTTTATCCATTTGCATGTGTGTTCTTAAGCTGCAGTGTGTTTGCCACCGTAACTTTTTCCAGAAAACCACTGTTTTTTCGGATATAACTTCACATTTAATTTGAAGAGTTCAAACAGGGGGACTGCTTGTACAATACAGAGGATTGGGAGCTTTTCAGAGATATACCCTGTCTGTTGGAGACTACAGGGTAGGCCGGGTTGACATAATGATCTTGAGTGACAATAAGAAGCACAGCGGGGAGCTGAAGACATTAACAACGCGCACGATTGTAAAGCTTTGTCCAGCATTGCTGTCCCCTGAGCATCTTAATTGCCTCATCTTGTTTGGAGAGCCAGAGGGAGAGCTGCAGGAAACAGGTGGATCCATCCTAACCAGGGGCCACACATCCTAATCAGCATAAAATAAGAACTACTCATTCCACTAACCTCAGCACGATCCCTCCGTTCTACCCACTCATACCGCCTCCTCCTTCCCCGGAAAGGTGATCGGGCCTTCTGTTCTGCTGCCCCTCGTCTGGGAGGAATGATCTCCCTGACAATCTGAGGGCTCCACCGACAACTGAGACTTTTAAAAAAGGACTTAATACTTTCCTTTTTTAGCAGAACCAATAACTTTTAATCAACATTGTGACTTTTAGGTCATATTTTTACATGATTATTATTATATTTTTTATTGATGCTTTTATCTGCTTTTACCTTGTAGCACTTTGGGATTTGATCCAAATGCAAAGTGCGTTATATATTAAATGTATTATTATTATTTTATTAAAATTAATTAACCTTGCGCCTTGTATATTTGACATATGACAATTATATGGTGATATAACAGTATTTTAATGCTCAGCAGTTTTCGGAAGAAACTGGCAGTGACGTGTTAAGAATTTAAAAAAGTTTTCATATTAAAGCCCTGATTTTTGTTCAGATAAAATAGGAAACATAAGAGGTACGACTGCATGTTTGTTAAATCAATCAAACTCAGATATTTCTACCTAGGCTCTTTTCTCATATCGTCATTTTTCACTTTCTACCTCCGTGACTAAAGCTTCATGTGAGCCTTAATGAAAAGAAAAAAAACCCAGATGATTGTCTGGGGTTCCTGCGCCAAAGAAAATCAATGAGACATCATTGCTTTGTGTTAGAGCGAGTGACTCTTAAGGGCATCAATCAGCACATCTATGTTGTCGATCACAGTATCCGCGGCTGAGCAAAGCATTGAGACACCCACTAACCTATCAATACACTCAACACCAAAACTTCCATAACTTTTTACAACTGGGGATCACTGGAGCATATTCCATAGATAATAAATGTCCGGTACTCTGTTGTTTCCACTCTCTGGAGCACTGTATATTTTCCCTACACTATATGAGGAATCATACAAGATTCCTTCGTCCCAGAACCAATCAAACTGACACAAAATCAAGTGCCTCGCTTTGCTCAATTCTGACACACTTTTAATTTGTACATGCAGCGAGACACCTGAGGGCATAAAGGATTTTTGCTTTTCCCATGAATTACACAGCAGGGGGTTCCAGCACTAGTTTCGTGTGTCACCCAATTATAGCCTCCCAGGATTTCAGCTGTGGAAGGCCGGAGTTAGGTTTAAAATGAAAAAAACGTTTCTCAGATGGGCATTGGTTCTGTGGAAACAGACAGACTGTTATCAAAGATGGTCATTATTAAAGAATCCTTTATGAGTCACATAGAGTACAACATAGTGAAATTATTTCTCTGCATTTGACCCATCCCTGAGGGATCTGTGGGCGGCCCCTTGTGGAGCACCCGGGGAACTAAGGTTTCAGGCTCTTGCTCAAGGACCATACGCCGAGTAGACCCTGGTAGGATTTGAACCGGCTACCTTCCGATTGGGAGACAGCTGCTCTACCCACTGAGCCGGAGCCGCCCATTGCAATTTAATCTGAAAGAAATTGACACCCTATAAAATTTTCATTGTAGTATATTTACATTGTGTATTTAGCCCACACTGTCGCCCCGACAGCAAGGGTATATCCCTGAAAAACTCCCAAACCCCCAAACTGTAGAAGAGATCCCCCTACTTGCACTCCTAAAATTAAACGTAAAGTAATGTCAAGTGAGTAAAATATAAACTTGGACTAAATTGGACCATTATTATGAAGTTATTTTGGAAAAACTGTGTTTTTATGAAAACCAAAAAGCTCAACCTAGTGAGTAAAATATTAGCTATTAGAGTAAAATACGATGTACATTTTAAATAACAAAACTCTCTGAGTCCCCAACAGTTGAGAAATAATAATTTGGAGGTAAAGCTACCTGGTATCAGAAAAATACAACTAGCCTTTCCCCAAATCAATCCAGTACTTCCTCGCACTAAGGTCTATGGGGCAATACAATTTGAAAATGATCCACAAAATGGTTTTTGAGTTATCATGTTAACACAAAGGATTGACGGTGATGATGATTACTTTTCAGGACTATAATTATATAAGAAGTTAATAGGGCAACATAAACCACTCAGAGGTTCGAGTTGTCATTTCACACAACAGACATGCCCATGAAATGACCGCCTATCACACCCTGTCCCTTCACTGGGGCCATCATTGGGAAACGTTCGGCATGTTGGAGTACTTCATTCAGCCATAGACGACATCCATGACCACACACTCTTGCTGCGAGGACGTGTCCCACCAGTCTGCCCAGTGCTTGAAGAACACAGTGTGACCAGCAGCCATTTCACGAGCATGTCTTAACTTGCCCACTCCAGGAGGTCCGATGGTCCGGGTGAAATACGTCTTGAAATGGACTGAATTGTTTCCAGACGTAGATGGCATTGTTTTGAATTAATTATATATATTCTTCTTGGTAGAAATCATCATATGCCGTTTGACTATTTGATATTCTTAGCCAGTTTACTCAAACTGTAATTTAAACTCATATAAATGGAAATGTGGATTGTATATTTAAAACTTAGAATTGAATTCTAAAAATCCATTTATATCAATGTCTAATTGATATAAGTTGTCTCAATGTGTGATAATTACACTATTTGAAAGTCTTTGGTGCTCAGGCTCTCAGATTGTGATTGCATGGTCTCTGTGAGAGAATCAGGAAGTAACATCCCCTCTTTGGAGTCTGGAACCTGGTGGTGGTACCCCATGACTCTGCTGAGTCTAATGAATGATGAGGCTGATAGATCTCCGAGGACTAGGTGGCGATGGGGGGGTGGAGGGAGTGTGAACCAGCAGCAAGCAAGAACTATATGAATGGAGAGAAAGACATATTTAATGACAGCAGCTGATCCCCATGGTCTCAGCATTCATGTGTGACAGTGATTGGATGGATGAGGCTACCTGGATGAGTGCAGCTGACATCAATTCATGCCCCAGGCCGTGGAGCAGGTAATGAGAACAAGCCTGTGTGAAAGGTGAGGATAACAGATTGGTGTGAGCAGTAACTGTAGCCCTAATGTACCAGAGGATAGAAGAAGAAGAAGAAATCCTTTATTGATCACATACAGCCATACACAGTAAAACGTAGTGAAACTATTTCTCTGCATTAGACCCATTCCTGAGGGAGCCCATTGGAAGCAGACGGGGAGTTTTCAGGGACTTGCTCAAGGACCCCACTACAAGTTGAACCGGATACCTTCGGATCTTCGGATCTTCAGATCTTCAGATTGGGAGACAGCTGCTCTACCCACTGAGCAACAGCCGCCTATAGTCTTTCTGATTAAACTTTCACTAGATCTCCATTTCAGTTATGGCTATACCTGAAATATTACTCAATTAAAACAAGTTGAAATATTGATGATTGAAATCAACAATTGAACTGTCACCAGAAGAAATGTAACGTATTAATATAAAACATTAAAATCTTTGAAATTCTTAGTAATCATCATTGTAGGTAGACTGCGGTATGTTACAGCTAGCCTAAATGGAATTGGAGATATCTAGACAGCAGTCTGTTCAGTGAAAAGTAAGTTACTGATATGCTGACTTTCAATAACAAGTAAGAATCTGCAGATTAACTGCCCTACCTCCTAAAGTATGGAACAACCACCCTGCTCCCCTCAGATCAGCAGAGTCAGTTTTTAAAAAGCCTCCTAAAAAGGATTTATATCAACTGGATTTTTCACAATATAAGTAAATTTATGCGCTACATTATGCACTTTGTTTTGATATCTTGTGGTTGGCTTTACTTGTTTTATGATTTTACTTTTCTCTTGTCTACTTCATGTTTTCTTATTTTTAACGAAACGCTTTATAACCTCGGTTTTGAAGGGTGCTATATAAATAAAGCTCTTCTCCCTCATGTAAGGATATACAGCCCGCATTCCAAAGATATGCCGCACAATTGAATGGATGAATTACCCTCAGGCATGAGTGTGTAGGAGTCTATATTTGATAACCTGGCCCTGTTACAAAGTGGCAGCCTGTCCAGCATGCACCGAACCCCCTACTCAATATCAGCTGGGATATGCTCCCGACAAATGACAGCAAGACAAAAGATCAGATTATTATATATACATGAGAGATGACAAATCCTCAGATAAACCTCTGCAGTGTTCTTTGCATTGCTTGAAATGCGTTTTTTAATGTTTTGATTCACCACGATGAAGCAGAAATCAGCGCTGAAATAAAAAACTGGATTCAGTACCAAATGGCAAAACAAAGGGAGAAAGGGAGAAACTTGCTGGTGAACTTAGTCTGACATTTAGAAGCTTAACAACCACAGATTCCCCCAGCAGATGGTTGAGACTGGGAGTGAATACTAGACTACCCATGAATGCTAAGTTTGTTTAGTATAGGTAAAGCAACAACTTTGCCAATACTAAGATAAAAAACGCGTCAGTATGGCTTATTTTCTCTGATTATCATCCTCTGATTCTGTTCATTTTCATACCAAGTGACCAAAACATCACACTCCTACACCACTGGATCGGAACCCTGGAAAGCCGTTGCAGAGTAACTCTTTGTAAAGTAACTTTTTGTCGAGTTAATATTTAATCAGTCATACAATTCACACCATGTGCTGAAAGAGTGAGCAGCTGCTATCCTCCACTATTACCGCAGACATAAAAAGCAGTATAAACATAAATGAATATTAATGCACCTCTATTAGCATTAGCTTTGTTGCAGAGATCCCTGTGGGCAGGCCGCTTAGCTTCAGCCTCAAACTTGGCTTCAGATCAGGACGTATCACTGCAGCTTCAGCAGACACAGGTGATTAGCACGTTCTCCTCTTAGAAGACTCTGAGTTTAAACAACTGCTTCATGATGGAGCTGCTTATAAGAGATTGTGTTCAACGCTTTGTGGATTTGTTTTTGTGTATGATGCCGTTCTGCATAAAGGGTCAGGTGTTCCAAATAACCCAAAATGAGGACCTAAAGTCTGACATCATGTTATACTTAATAGCCCTGTAGAATGCGCAGAAATAAAAGCTGTTATCAAAGTATTCTGCACAGTGATAACAAAGTTTGACTCATACTATGGTGCATCTGGGTTTCCACTGATAGAAGATAAGCTACAATCAGGCAGAAGAGATGATGTATTGCTTGTAACTAATTTTGCTTCATTGTTCTGTTTCTCAGGTTATTCTTGGCAAACTATTCCTCGTAACATCTTCCTAACTGCTCCTCAGTGCAATCCATCATTGTGGTAAGGTTCCTCAATGCCTTGTGATTAATTCTAATCATTATGAATGCGCTTTATGTACATGATTTGATTGAAACGTGCATTCCATTTACATAATTACAGATCTGTAGAGTGGGGCTGATTGTTACAATTCAATCTTAACCACTCATATTGGAGCTTTGTTATTCAAGGGGACTAATATGAAATCACAAAAATCTATTGTGCACAGTGTTCTCAATTATGTACAATTACAAACTGGCCTTTCAGAGACACAAAAGCCTATTTTGGGTGAATTTGTGGTTGTTTTATAGAGCTACAGTAAATAAATAATAAAAACAGAGAAGCATAATAGGAGGAAAATCATAAACAAGGCAGCAAAACAGAAAAAGACTGCTGCAGGAAAATTTCTAATCTTACGTCTAACAGTGTTTCAGAATTGTTTTTCTAATTGCTTTCCATCCGTGCTATATGTTTAAAAAAAAATATTACCACAATTCATCAATTCATTTATACTTTGTAACAGTTACAAACCTTATTTGTGCAGAGTTTCCACTTCCTATGCAGCTTATGGTTCCTATTCATTTTCATACAGTATGAAAATCAATTGTTCGCCTCTTGAGCTGTGTAATCCACTAAAGTACACCCGGTAACAAGTGCCATCTGTTGCCAATGTTACGTGACTGAGTGGCATACATGACTATTCACTTCAGTGTGCATTTCAATGAGGATTCGGCCAAAGCTTTCTTTAAAACTTGGTTAACCACCTTTTCCATTTTTTTTTATAGCTCCTAGCAAGGAAACCAAGATTAGGGGAATTGTTATAAATATGGAGACATTATGCCGAAAGGTGGAAATACAAAGTTTATCTGAAAGAGACTCTTCCTTTTAATCACCTAGATCAACGACATCATTCCAGCTTATCTTTTATTTGAGACAGGATATCAGTTGACACTGGTGCTGAGCCTTTTTCTCATCACACACAAATGTCTCCAGGTCTCTTGTATCTAATCTATCCTGAGTTGAGGTCAGAGACGATCCAGACTCTCCGGAAACACACAAAGATTGATAACGAGAGAAATAAGTTTGGAGGCAGATTCAGTTACACCCACATGTTCAGCCACTGCTTTTAACTTTGAATTCATACCAGAATTTCTTGACCCTAACAAGTTTGTTATTGATTGTGCTCCTGCAGTCTCCTCCTTTTAGTTTGAATGTATATTGCTCATCTCTCTTAATGAATCAAATAGCAATTGTAACCCAGATTGAGCACCAACATGCTATTCTTCTCCTACTCTCTCACTTTCTGTTACTTCTCATTTGTGCTCTCTCCTCTTCCCTCTAATACTGTTGAATAATGGAGAGACTGCATGCAGTAGTCATGCTGTCACTCAGCCAGAGAGAAGCAGGGGGCATGCGTTGAATACATATGTGGATGTGCATGTGTGGGTGCGTCTGCCTATGGTGAAGATTAGCCTGGAGGGAACAGTCTTCCTCCCTGCAGCCACCATGCACACTTGTATTACAGCAGACAAACCCGCTTGAATGCACACACATCATGCAACCAGCTGTAACAACATTGCCTCTTTCTATCCTCACTATCTGACAATTGTGTTTTCTCCCTTTTATTTTAAAACGTTGGTTCGAAACAGAGACCTAACCATGATGCCACAAACTCACGGCCTGACAGACAAACCTCATATAATAGTAATGTTGGAACAGAGTGGTGCTAAATAATACATTAGAGGCATCATCACAAATGAGGGGCAGAAAATATGATCAAAAAGAGAAGTACAAGCAGCAACAGGAAGGAGAATACTGCAATGCAGGCGTGTAATTATTTCATATATGATACTCTGCAAACCTAGGGAAAGTCTAGAGCAGCTAAAAGCAGTTGGTAGGTGGACTTGTGACGTCGAATTTCTATCTTTAAATTACGAGACTGCCCAGAATATGCTCTGCAGTAACCGATGCGGGCCTCTCCACACACTCCCCCTATTTAGTTGGCCAGATTGCCTGCTCGTCGTTAGTCTCTAGAAATCGCTTTTAACTCAGAGACAAAATGGTCGACTGCAACATCTGGTTTTCTATACCAGCTGAGCCTATGAAGAAGTCATGCATTTGTAATGGACGGACTGTCAAGAAAGGGGACAACACAAAATAGCATTGATCAAATGGAGTTTATGTAAATTGATTGGGGGGTGCCATCTCCCTCTCTGCATGTCTCTCTCTTGCTCCGCTCTTCTAGTCCTCCTTCCCTCTCTTCTCCCAGTCCAGAGCCCGTTACAGATGGGAAGGGGCTTCGCTTGCCTTTGGCCCAATTAGCCAGCGCTTAAGACGCAAAGAATGTTGGGCAGAGTAAGTCCGAGGCAGGTTTAGTCTAGTTCAGCATGGCTTGGCTCGAGTTCTGGCTTTGAGCTTCTCTGCAATTATAATTAAGGCTGTGCTTTGATACGTACACACAGAGAGGAATTATTCTCCCCTCAACCATTTCTGCATCTCACAATTTAGGATAGACCTTCCTTCCCCCCTTCTCTCCTATCTTCTGCACACACACACATGCACAAAAACACATACATACGCACATAAATACACACACACACACATTGCACATAGCACAGAGTTTGGGCTCAATGATCTGGTGTAGTTTCAGAAAAAAACCTCCCAAAAGTAAAAAGGGAATCGGGAACAATACAATTTCATCACACTTCATCCTCCATTTTTTTTTAATCTGTCTCTTACCATCTCTTAGTTTCTCCCTCATTTGCTGTATAATCTCAATCACTTTTTTCTGTGATTTCATTACGCTCTATGCTATATCTCCATTATCATGGATGAGTGGTTTCTGTCGGAGTAGCTCCCAGCATGCACTGCCATGCATGGCCATTTTTAATCACGCTCAAATCCATCTGTCCAGCAAAAAGGATGTGATAACTCCATTTTCAGTGCTTAAGTCTCACTGAGATGTAAATCTTAATGGCCCCTTTAAGAAATGCAACACTTTAAACTCCAAAAGCAAACACAGAATGAAAATACAATAACCGTTATTAATAGATTTATTTCATCTTTAACTTCGGAGCAATTTTCTCCACTTGTATCTGGTATGCCTTTAATGACTAGAAGCCCAATTTGGCTAAATCATGGGGACGTCCTGTGCATGAGCATTTTACCAAGCACACTGAGAATATTACCTCAACTAACTAAACTGCAGGGGTAATCCAAGATGCAAATCTGCGGTATGAATGAAGTTGATTGAGCTAACTCTGTCGAAGCCACTAAGCTGCAGTCCAGACTGGTATTAGGAATTGACAAATAGTAAGAGAGGAGGAGAGATGAGAACATGACACTTGCACAGACAACCTTTCATAAGAAGGAGTTCTGCCTCCAGCTCATATGGCTGACCCAGCAGAAATGGACGGATTATGGATCAATCTGTCATTGCGATCTGTTCTCACCACTGCCCAGTGAAGAGCAGATCCGGACAGGGCTCTAATTATGACTTGGTTAATTTTTGCAGACAGACACAGAGAGATATGTGCAAGGATAAGCACCCCCACACACACACACACACACACACACACACACACACACACACACACACACACGTGCACACGCAATGTTGGACAGGAAATCTTTATCTAAATCAAAAAAAAGAAAATAGTGCAAGCTGAATTCCAGTCTATTCTACCAATACATCAAAGGATTTTGAAAAATATATGAAAAGTAGAAAATCGGAAAAAAGACAAATCACCAACTTTTGGTCCAAGGAGACAGAGCAATGTGCTGGAGAAGCAACATATTGCATAATGAAAATAGATGCCAGTGCAGAGACTTTCCGGAGCACAGTGTTCGTCTGCATTTAAAATCAATCCTGTCAATGGAAATAAGTTATTTTTGACAGAGAGCAAGAGGCACTTCAGGAAACACAATTTTAATGATGTCTTTAAATTGCCGGTAATTGACCTATGAATTGAAAGGGAGAAACAGTATTAAAAGCCTGGGGCAGGCGATAACAGCTCTCTGCTAGTTGTGCCTGCCATATATCATTTCTAATCATAGTTGGGTCTGCATAAACCACAGCGTTTTTCTTCCTCTTATAAAACGAAGGATTTTGTGTAAAGTACAGAATGACTCTTCAGCTGGGTGGAGTAATAGGTTCTGCACCGTGTGTTGTTTCCTTGTGTTTTTGTACCCTGGTGTATATCAGAATGCCACAGTGTCTCTACTGAAGCTCCCTGCACATAATGATAAGAAGGATACCATGTTGTTTTAATCAAAAACAAGCAATGAAATGCATGACTTATTTATTTGTGATTTATTCTGACAAATACTTGAAAAGGAATTTCATTAGATTACATTTCCCAAATGTCCTGGAAGTATTTTTTTTTCTCCATAACTTAATTCTTTATCTATGCTTTTTTGTTCATTTATCTTAATATTTATTTTATACACTACAGATAAGGCAGCCTAATTTAATGAGGGCATCTTACCTTTTTGAAACCTGAGGTTGTCCAAAAGCTCTTTCTCCCACTATGGGCTTTAAAATCGGACTTTTGACTCACTACTTGCAGCGTATGAAGTTGACCTGGATCGCCTGATGATGTTTCATCTCTCAGTGAAAAACTAAAAGAGGGAAAAAAACGCCTGAAGATGGAACTGACAATGAACAACAAAGCATAATTGTTACAATACATTGACAACTGTCCTCTCATAAGTTTGCCTAACATTTGAATTTTGCACAAGGCCCCTTAACAAAACTGGGAAATATGTGGAATTTATTAAAGTATATGCAACTAACTATCCAGACAGATCGCATGGAGATATTGCCTTGATTCATACCCCATGTGGGATTCTTGCTTTGGTAAATTTGCACCGTGCAAAGACAAATTATGCAGAAGGTGATTAAAGTGTTGCTTCTGTCAGGATCTGTAGACAAAATCAATAAGTGGCAAAACAAAGTCTGATAGATATTCAAATCTAAAATAGCACAGAATAACTAAAAAACTTTGGCTGAGTCCTCTTTTCCTGTTAAAATCTCAAGGATTTTTAACGTCCTGCCATCTGAAATAATGATATTAACTTAATATAAAGCTTTAACATTGAAGGCAAAGCTGTAGCTAAAGGGGCAACAGATTTGTAAATATTGAGCGTTGAGGATTTGCAGATGTTTTTTCAACTACGGGAAACTGAGGACGACACGGTGGCGCAGTTGTCAGCGCTGTTGCCTCGCAACACAAGTGTAGTGGGTTCAAATCCCCCTCTGCAGGCCTTTCCGTGAGGACTTTGCAAGGGTTCTCTGCAGTTACTCCAGCTTTGCCCAA
Organism: Lophius americanus; assembly: GCA_037951165.1. Lineage (NCBI taxonomy): Eukaryota > Metazoa > Chordata > Actinopteri > Lophiiformes > Lophiidae > Lophius > Lophius americanus. The sequence goes on from JBBDHG010000047.1 coordinate 6,997,117, forward strand.
AAACATGCATTAAAGGTGAAGTGGTGATGCTAAATTCCCTTTGGAGGGAGCGTGAATGGCCCTTTTACTTTACTAGTAATTTGTCCTGGGTGTATCCCGCCTCTTATTTTTGAACAAATAAAGAAAACATAGTCCTTTGTCAGGTTATCAACACGGTTGAAGATCTGTTTCAGTCAAGAGAAAAGTTGGGTAGACTTTTCTCAAAGTCCTTACTGACTGATTTATCTTAGTGTTTTTTTTAAAGGATTTCTTATAAGCTATGTGTGGCCAGGTTGGCTTTGCATATTAGTAATGTTTCCCTTGTTCTGTTAATAAATTAAATTAATGCTCAAATAATATTTTTATATATTTTTTGGGTTCTGTTTATTTTTTTTTAACACTTAAACTATTGTTTTGTTTTGTTTTTGAAGATATTCTGTGTTAAGATTATATGGTAAAGAGATGTTTTGAAAACTGGCCTACATGCTGTAGATAAATTACAGTACAGTGTAATTACAGTGGATACATACAGTATATTGTGGAGCTTTCAATGTGAAACATATCATGATTATCATTCAGGAATTCAGGGAAACACACACACACATGCACCTACAACAGACATGCAGTGTAAAATAAGTTGAAATCACCATCAGAACACCGTGAGTTAAACTCAGACCATCCGGCCTCATTAAGAATCCAAATGGCATCTGATTGAGCCCTTAGCTCAGAGAGTGGAGTTATCCTGCTCATAGACTCACTTTAAATTTTTTTGGCCGCTCACATTTTTATAAATGTAGTCAGATAAATCAACATTTGGGCTTATTATAACCATCAAAGCCGTACACACGCAGTACTGTATCTCAAACCGCCAGTTACATCCGCATTGTGCAGCTCTGTGCAGCCAGCACCGTGTGTGCACAACAGACATAGCCAGCAGCAGCTTGCAGCAGCATCGGTGCTGTTTGCAGTTCACAGCCCGTATTCCAATTGAATTAATACTAGGACGATAAATTCAAGCATTCTGGGCCACCGACCTCTCTCTCTGCCATCTCCAGCAGCCTTAAAGCCTCACGTCTCTGTTAGATCCCGCTAGGTGGAGGTAGAATCAGGCACAGATGGGTGTCAGCATGTTATGAGATATTTAATATGCTGCAGGAGGAGATCGATCTTGGGCAGGCAGCAAAAGAAACCTGTGCATGAGGACTTTGGCTCTCAAGCTGGAAGAGAGGGGGGCAGAGCAAAGGGTTGTGTTTGATTGTAATTACAGTCTTGCGTTGAGCCATTCTCAAGGATGAGAGGGTGGCGGCATGAGGGGTGTCCGTATTGATTGAAGACGAGCCTGAATGAGGGGTGATGAGACGGGTGCCGTGGAAACATGTGTCCATATGCTGCTGGGACATTGGGAATCTTCAAAAGGAATTTCACCTTGATGAAGTCTCTCATAAACCTAAGGATGATGTCCAAGGTTGAGTCAAAGACTGACAGAAAAAACAAACTCCACAGAGCAATAGAAGGGAGGCATCATGGATACCTGACTCTGTTTGCCAAAAGACAAATTACTTATGGACAAAACCATGACATCCCGATCAACCACTCAATGATACTTGCTGGTGATGGTCTAATTTAGTGAATTTCTCCACCTGTTCCTCAAACAAGGGAAAATGACTATTTTGATAGTTTTCCACTGAATGGTGGTGAAGCCGTCTACAGCTGGGTTTGGGTTTGGGCTTGGATGAAGAGATAAAGAGATAAAGAGAATATAATGTATCTCTCGGGATTACACTCTTCACATTAGGCAACAGAGTTAGTGCAGCTGATACGGCCATCGCTGAGGCTGCTGAATAAAAGGGTGAAGTATGTTTGCGGGGTTAGGTTCTTATGCTAGCTCGTGATTACTGGAGCTCAGCTAGGATTCAGATGTGTGTGGCGATTCCCACACGCCCACACTCACACACTCACACATTCACACTGTTGATAAATAATCCCCTATATCCCAATACATTTATGCACATGTTCAGTATACATGTGCACATGATACGGACTCTATCTGTGAGAGCGAATGTAGTCCAGCGAACTCTGGCGTGGGGAGAGTGGCTGATGTCTCCCCTCTGGTGGAATTACTCTGATGTTATTTAACTCATAATCACCTTGCGAGCAAAGTGAGTGAGTAATAACTATAAATTTGAGGAATTATGATAGATTGTGGAACATCTCCAAATTTACGTTTTCATTCACCTTCCGCCCACACAGATTATTTTCTTTATCAGGCTCTATAGTTTTTTAAAGTAAGCGGTAAAGGGCGACATCCTAGTTAATTCTTACTTTATGGATGTTTTCTTTAATGATTTACCTTAAAGTTAGAGAAGCTGCTTCACGTTCCCACACATAAAGTAGTGTGGCTGCGGCAAATATCAGGGGAAATTTAACCTATAAAACTAAAAGATTTGGTCATAAACTTTCCAGGACGTTGGGTCCAGAGCAAACAATTCTAGGGAACATGAATTTCCCCTATTTTTCTTATTTGCAATTCAACAATATACATCAAAATTCTATATTCTAAATATTTTCTTATAACTTTATTTTATTTATTAAATGGATTCAAACTTTCCTCAAGTTAATACAAAAATTGAGAACTAATTATTATTATGTTTTCAATCAAAGATAAATGGAAATGCTAATAGAATTCAGACAGTTTTTTGACACTTGTGTTATCATGAATTCTTATTTTGAATTTCAGAAAATCTGCAGGACTTGTGACGTTTGTGATTCCAGGATTTCATAAACATCTCCAACAAACAAACACAGCCATCCACTAAATGAGACCGACTCATTTATCCTTCTGCTGATAAAGATATTTTAAATTTATTCTTCAATAAGTGCCATAGTGAAGAACCGTACAGATCTCAGGTAGGAAGTTGTAGTGAGTAATGTTGCTTGGGCCAAAAGAGACAGAGTTCCTCTGAAACAAAGGCTGATAACATAAAAAGTAAAGACAATTATTGTTGTGCAAATAGCGGTCCAATCTGTTATTAATACCTAACAGCCAGTGAGAGGCATTCTAGCCCGTACCAACACTACTGGCTCATTTTTATGCAAACACTGTCATCCTGTCAATATTTCTGAGAGCAACAGAAGGGACAGCAGAGGACAGGTGGTGGCAACATGTAACTCATTGTTCTGTAAGAAAGCACATGTCACACTGTTCGCCCCCTCTCCTCCTTCTCTCGCTCTATCCCTCTTTCTCCCTCCTCTCATCTGTCTCTCCTCTATCTCAGATTAGGTGTGAAGAATAATTAGCGAGTACTGAACCCTGCGTGGACTGGTTACTCATGGGAACCTGGTCCATTTCTCAAAGACCAAATGTCTTTGGTAAGACTGGATGTGGCTGTCAAAGCAGTTTCCCCACCATTTCCTACTCCTAACTGGGAAAAGCTTCTTTCATAATTATCGGAGCTGCGAAGAGATCTAGTACTTTTTTAAATATCTGAACAAAACGTGGACTGAGAGTCGAGAAACGTGAATGATTTTTGAGGACAATAATTACATAAAGTACTTGTACTCGTGTCTTTTGCCAGCGAAGTTCCCCAAAGTCCGTCAATGCATCACCCTAACTTAGTCTCTCCGCAACAATTACATCATTCAAAGTGCTGGTTATGTCAGATAAGCAGTAAGACGTTTCTCACGAGGTGGAGAGACATGGGAAATGTTATGTTGAATACCTGCCAATCATTGCTTTTATAACTTGCTCGACTTGGTACGTGGATAAAGACAGGGAGACATTCCGGGATCAGGATTGTCAACGATAAATCCCGATTTGTCAAATTAAATGAGAGGAGACTGAACGAGTCTAAAGCCACTAAATCCAATTCTAAAGCCACGCTGGCAGCTTAATATGGACGCACTTAGGCACGAGAGTGCTTTTAAACTAAGCATGCTGACATGCTTTCACTGATGGGCCATAACATTATAACCACTGATATGGTTGATGTCTAAATAACACTGAGTATCAACATCACAATGGTACCTGTCCCTGGGTGGGATATACAGCATTTGGCAGAAGGTGAACATTTTTATCCTCAAAGTTGATGTGTCGCAGGCGGGTTCAGATCATCTCCAAGACTCCGGTTCTGGCTGGGTCTTTCTGGTTGCAGAAGGTGTCTAAACAAGGCCAAACGGAGCTGAGCTGGCCCGTGTTTTGAAGGTATTAATCTATGTCACTCATAATCATTTTTAAGTTTTTGATATTTTTACTTCAGTAAAAAGAAGAAAAATAAATAAATGCATACATGCTTCATGCTAGCTTACATAAATATACATATATCTGTATACTTATCTATATACTGTATATATATAGACATACAGTACAGCTAGCCAGACAGTGCATGCAATTCAGTGTATACATAGTAATCCAGGTATATTTACATAAAATATATACATATACATATATTTACAGACATTGTAGGATTAATGTTCATGAATTGAAATGTTGGTGGAGACTGTCTGACATGCCGGCACGTAAACACCCAGCCACATACAGATACACACCCCAAACAAAATCCTTCCATATGTAATGTATGACGTATAATGTAATAACAAGCAGAGTTAGGAAGAGAAGGCATGATACTCTCATACACTTCAGAATCAGTCACGCAAAAAGTAATCTGGACATCCCATAGTGTCGTACAGACATCTGCAGCAGATAGCGGGTCTGCAGTTCACATAGAGCCAAGGGGAGCGCAGCTGCGTGGAGACCTGAAAGCTATTGAAAAGAGCAGCAAGTGAAGAGAGTTATCGCCAAAGCCCCTTACCTGATCTCCAGCTCACACCAGCAGATGCTCCCCACCCTGATGTTCAACAACGTCACAATGTTGTGATATCAGTAAAATGAAACAATTGTTACTCAGTATAACATACATATTATTTATTATATGTTGTAAAGTCATCCTTAACCAGAGTGAAAATCTTTGTGTTTTCCAGCCAATGTTTTAGAAATAGGATATTCATGTCTCTATATTGCCTGCAAGAATCGACCTGTTCTGAAAAAGTCCTGGACTAATTTTTAAGTCCTGTGGCGACATGTCGAGGTCACCAATCACCGTCTCCGACAGCCCCATGAATAACCGAAGACCGCAGTGTGTCCCAACTCACCCAGGGACACGGCAAGGGGAAAACAAATGCGAGGGCCAGTGTCTATCAATAACGTCGGGGAAACTGAAATACGAGGAGGCATAGGTGAAAATTCTTTGACCTTTTAACAGACACAGCAGTCGCTGTAGTTAACAATGAGGTTCAGGAAAGATTATTTTGAATGATGCGTTGTGAGAAACTACTGAAATATCATTTCTCTTTATGAATTTCTCCATTCAAAATATATGGATTGTATCTTTCAAGTTTCTTATCCATCAATGTCAAAAATAGATTTTTAAACTTCAATAGTTGCAAAAAGGAATTAGAAATGACCCACGTCAGTGCTTTTCACTACGAACTCTCCCTTTTAACATAGTTTTCTGTGAAGTACTGAAATTCAAATAAAAGCTAAAGGTGATTTTGATGGAATTTGTGCAATGACAACATTTTCATGTCAATATTTAAAATATGAAGCATCATTAACTTAGTTTGGCATAAATAGCGGACAAACAAACAGCCTGGCTCAGAAATGATCAAATGATCTTGTCAAATTATTATTTTGCCCAGTTTCCCTCTGGGTGCTCAAACTTCTACACTGATCAGCCATAACATTATAACTACTGACGGATGAGGTCAGAATTACATCATTTTCTTGTTATAATGGGATTCTATAATGGGAATGGGATAGGGATGAGAGAACTTTGATAAATTAATTGATTTTCATTTTCTAATTTAATTATGGAAAATCAAATCACGAAGAGACATGAAGGAACGGTTTGTTCTTTAGTTTTCTGAAACCAGATGTGGTCGTTTACGAGGGAATGACTGCGTCACATTGAAAGCTATCAATCATGTAAAGTGCATTATAAATTAAATGTATTATTATTGTTATTATTACTTTATTCCTAAACAGTTCCAGATTATTTGAAAGCAGTATGAGGATGTTAGGGGTGGATTCTAAGCTCTGCTTACTGGTCTTGTCTGCAATTCTTTCTAAGGTCTTTATTCTTAATATGAAACACGTCTGTGGACTTCAGACTGCAGCTGTACATTTCTCATGCTTCCATGTAGTGTAATGGTCCGTCATAAAATGTAATGTTGTGATTGGTCCAGACTTCCTGATGATACTAAATGGTATCTTTTACTGTTTAGACTGGACAAATGTCGTTTTAGGCTTCATTGTGTACTATATGATTAGTTGTAATGTTGTGGCTGATTGGTGTGTGTATAAGAATGTATAATTAAGATTAACCCAATTTCAGAGCTGCTAATGTACTTCATTTTTGCCACGATTTCTCAGGAGCTCCGCTCTCATTGGTGCGCTTGTAAATGACAACATCTGGTCTCAGAAAACGAAAATAAAAACCCTTATTTCATTTTTCTATCCTTATGATTTTATTTTGTCATAATCAAGGTAGAAAATGAAAATCATAGCATTTCTTCAACTTTCTGTCAACCCTGTTTGATCTTGGAAAGGAAAAAACATGCTTTGCAATTTTAATTGTTATATCTCAAAACGAAGACTCAAATTACTATTCCTTTTTCAATTTTCAATTTTTTCTTTCTGAAACCAAAAGCGAAATACCAAAACACACACGGACCCTCTGCATACCCGCTCTGCATGATAGGTATGAATGTGTTTGTTGCTGTGCTTGATGATTGGCTCACAGAGCAGTCAGCAGATCCACATACAGTCTCTTCAGCTCTGAAGGGGTAATTGCCTGCTTGGCGGTGACACTGGTGTCCCTCGATCCTTGTGGGTATCAATCTTACAGAAGGAGGTAAACAAAGCTGTATCTCCGTCCTTTAAAGCAGCCTATCTGCCCTTGTTAAGATGCACATTTCTTTTAAACGGACAAATGAGGACAAAAATGCAGCCGACGTGGGAATAAATTCCTCTTGACCGAAAAGCAGAACATTCTTTCCTCTTGATCTGGAGTGGAGAAGTCATCCACCGCGCACTAATGCATCGTGCATCAAACCTATCATGTCTGACTGGAAAATGCTTGTTATAGATATGATGAAGAGTGGAAATGTAAGTACACTAATTAGGCCCCGATTCCTGGCAGACACTGAGGACAGGATCACCCAGATGCATTTTTGTACCTTTCTGCTTGTGTGTGTTGCACAGATGAATTACGAATATAGATTTGTGTGGGCATGGATTTTGAGATCCAACAGTGTGTGCATGTATGGAGGGGGACTCACAGCGAGAATAAAGCCATGACTTTGGTTTACAGTAAACACACCACTGAGAGCTCATTAGGGTAGCTCTCTCCTCGCTGCACTGCTCCATTGACGACGCTTTAGCGCCAGACAGATCTGGCATCCAGCAATAAGCTAATTAGCAGCTAGCACTCATTCAGTCAGGCCAGTAAGCACGGCCGCTCCCCAACACATCATCTGCATCCTGTCAGAAACGCAGCGTGTCTGTTACACTTCCACACTGACTGGGGTTGGAGCGGGCTGAGTAAAATATTTTTTTCTGAATAGCCAGTTTGAGCCTAATTAATTCCAGGCTCATCGAACTGACATCATTACATAGTCATGGTTTGTGCTGCATCCATTTTTAAACTTGTATGACATCATAAGTCTGGAGCTTTTTCTGGAGGTTCATCACCTAGAAAATACTTTCAATTATTTTTTAGCTAGGTGTTTCTAGCGTGTAGAAATAAGACATCCATTTGTAGTACGCACTTCATGCTAGCTTGTCAGAAATGGAGTTGAATAACACTAATCAACTTTAACTACGCTGACGTCCCTGACAGCAAGAGCATATCGTTGGAAAGCCCCCACTCCGCTGCCTTGTACAACCAATTTGTCTGATTGAACTCCTCAAATTAAATGTGACTCATTAATAATCTCAGTCATACAGTCCATATTGACTCAAACTTTTTCTGTGAAGTCAGCAATATGGTCTAAGATAAGATCCCATAGTGACTCAATAATGAAGATTAACACATTGGATTATTTTTTCTGAGCTCAGTAATCATTCAAGATAGATGTCCTTGTGTCATTTCATATGGGGGACATTTAGACACATTTGGACTTATGGTATGGAAGTTGCAGTCGAGAAACTATGTTTTCCACAAAAAGCTCCCCTTAATGAGTAAAATATGAACTAGGATAGGGAAATAATACAGTATGTATACAAGATAGAGCTCCTTATGTAGATCCATATGAGCCATTTAGGACATAATCTGACATAAGGAAATAACAGTCAAGAAACTGTTTTTTTTGTTGTTGTTTTTTTTTTACAAGTAAGTCCCTCTAGTGAAGGAAATACAAATAATTGCAATGAAATATGACAAATAAAAGTGAGATATCCTTGAGCCAGTTCATATGAGGTAAATTTGGACTAAATCAGAACAACCGTTAGGCAGTAATACTTGAAGAAAAAATATTTGGGCTCAATGTTCACTGATCTTTATCTTCTATGAGAATAATAGACATATTTTAAATAAATCCCAGAGTTATCTATCAGCACGAAACAATTATAAAACAGTGGGGTAAAAATGTCGATGAAATTCCTGAGATGTTAAAACATCTGCTTGAGAAAAATAAATGTTTTACAAAGCAGTCGCAGGAATAGGACAGACAAACTGCTGAAGCGGATTTTTCGCTACAAAGACGCAGCATGTTCCAAAAATGTGTGCCCCACTGATAAATGTTTAGCCTATTTATGTGGGACCAGACGGTCGTGTCATTGTGATCACATCTGTCATTGTTTAAAAAACTCCAATTAAGCAGCGCTTTTACTTTTCTTCTGCTGTAATTTCAACCTATATTAAGAATTTAGCACTCATGACAAGGTTAAGGTAACATTAACCACGGCCATGTGACTAAATTTAGTTTCATCTAACAAAGACTGAGTTAGCACTTAACAAGAGAGCGGCATTTCAAAAAGCATTTAATTTGTCAATACATTTTATAGGAAGTAACTCATTAGATATAAGCAAAATCATAGATAATCAAATCTAAAAGTTTCAAGAAAATGAATCTCTGATTTTAAAGAACACCTTGTTAATATAAATTATTACCATGCAGTCTGTGTTCCTTCTATTCGACATATGGAGAACACTCAGGATCCACTCAATATGTTAGACAAAAGGATCTGTGCATCCGTAATCCAAAAGGCTATTCATCACCCAGGCTACGCTCACGATAATGATGTGCATAGATAAGGAGATAATAAGGTAAATAAGAGGGAGAGTTATAATAATATCGTAGCCAGTATGGTTCATGCACCTTTGCTCTGATGATGAATGATAGTCCCTCTCCTCCTTCAGCAGCTCTCACCTCTTTTCTCCCACTGCGACAACTCCACCCCCATTACATCGAAGAGAAATAGAACGACGCAGACCAAGAACGACAGAAATGCAATTTTTCTGAGGCTTATTAATGAAACAGCATTCGTAATTGTACCAGTGCAAGCGACAAACACATATAAATACACACAGACCAATAGACAGATGTAGGGAAACACACAACGCCTTTCACTACTTACCTGTTGGAGCTGGCAGATGGTTCTGCCCCAGAGAACTGGTAATAACAGAACAAAAGCCAATTAAGGAGTGATTTAGGATCTGAGGGGGCCAAGGAAGTTCACGGATAGATTCAGTCAATTAGTCATACGCTTCATTAGGAGCCAGTCCTGAGACACCATGTTGATTGCCTTTTATTATCCACACAATCCACCGTTTCTGATTAGTATTATGTGATAACCCACGTGTGGTGCGGTTATTACATAGTACCTAGTCCTAAAATCAAATTCAATCCCTTTCGTGATTATTTATATTGGTCACACTTGATGAGTTCACCTGGGCTAACATAAATGGACATATTAAATGCAAATTGCTGTTAGTGCATAGAAAAGAAAGGGTATCAACCGTAGCGCTTTGCAATCTGCTCCATATCCTGTCAATGCTGCCCAGGAGGTCTCTATAAGCATTCATATTTCACCAATCTTTCACAAGTCAAGCAAACTTTGAGAAAAAAAATCACTCCTCTCCTCCTCTCTCTCTTTCGCACACACAAATATGTAATTCTGATCATGCATAAAACATGCACATGCATGCATGCTTACCCACATAGACTGTAAACCCGCCCACACACACAGCACGCTGACTCTGCCATCCATCTCCTCTCTATACGGCAAACAGCAGCTCACACACGCCGTCAAACATTCCTCGTGTTGAGATCAAAGATACACCGTCTTCAGTTGTGCCCTTCCTTTCTTCATGACCTTAAGCTGCCAGTTTTATCTGTTCCAGACGTACTCATACAAACACAAATCTGCACACCAACCCCATAGACTCACTTCACTTCAAACACACAAACACACACACTTGCATACTAATGAATCTCTCCGAGGCAATTACTGAGCTGAGCCCTTCCTGTTGGCTGGCTATAAAATGTGTTCCTACTATCTCACAATGCTGTGCTGGTGTGTCCGCATCACAGCTCTCTGCTCGTCCTCTATATGACTAACACAAACCTCACAATTTACTTCTTTTAACTGCTGCTGATTGGATGTAACAAGGTGGTTTTAACACCTTTTGTGTGTTTGAGTGTTCGTGGCTATTCTGTGATTTCTGTCTCTCCACCTCTATTGTTCCTTCATACTTCGTGCACTTTGGCGTGTTGTGCTCCTTCCACATCAGCTCTAATTGTCCCTTCACTGACACCTTTACATTGGCACAAATAAGAGGTAGAACAACTTGCTGCCGCTTCTTGTCACATTACCTGGTAACAGCAACCATAGCAACCCATCGCCAGCTACTTTGCATACAAATAATTGTGACAGAAGTGTGCATGCATGTGTGAGTATGCATGAGAAGAGCTGGTGCCAGTTTGCTGTTGGGTGGCAACGCAGATTTACTTGTGTTTGCACACATGCCTACACACGCAACTGAAGCGGAGACAGAGTGAACTAGGAAACTGGTGAGAAAGAGAAAAGAGTGCGAGCACGGAGACCAATTAAATTTTTACTCGCCTTTTGATTTCAGTGTGAATACGCTTGAAATGAGGGCCAGCACTTGATCTGCGCATCAGATGGTGCTTACGTTCCAAGCTTTTATGCATGAAAATGCATGAGAGGTGGGAAGCCTCTCTCCGTTTCTGTCCCCCAAAGTTAGAAATCGAGGCTTGTGTGGTTGTTAACAAGCTTAAATAATGTGTGTCATCAAGGCATGTTATTAATTAAAAACATATAAGAGAGAAGGTTGTGACCTCACGTAGTTTTCATAAAACAAAGCCTTCATTATCTATCCATTGCATAACATTCCTCATCATACTTTAATTATTTATTTAATCAGGTTGACAAAAACTAGATAATAAAAGAAAGGAAATATTATCTACCATCTGCAAAAACATTCAGGTTTTGATGTATCAAAGCTGCATGACCAATCGACTTCGTTTGGTGCTTAATTGATTTCTATAAGGCAACCTCAATCTATAGCAGAATGTGAGTGAGTGTTATTACAGGGCGAAAGAGCAATGAACAATAAAGACACATCTGTGATTGGTGGCTTGCATATCTCATGGAAAAGTTTGTGTGTAAATGCATAATGTGCATCTAAGTATTGGCATGTGTGTGCGTGTGTGTGCCCATAATCAAGCTTGAGTGTGCATGAGAGTGTTTCATTGTTTGTGAGAGAGGAGCGGGGTAGCATTTGTAAAGCAGATGGGGAGACTCTGTTCATCGTCTCTGCCTCCTCTGGTCCTGGCTGTATGCCCAACATCTGCAGGCCTGTGTTACAGCGCCACAGTGATACCAGGGTGGCCAAGCCTATGATGGATTATAGTCATTGCATTGATGCCCATGTAAAACTAATATGTGTATAAGCAGGTGTTAACAGCTAAGTGTTTGTGTTTGCATGGGCTGTGAGAAATTCACACACATAAAAACACACACACACACATATAAATGCATATATATATATATACTGGGAATCAATGGCCTCCAAATTAAGCAATGTAATACAGTGATATTGTACACCATTATTGTTGTTGTAGTTGGTTCTTTTACGGCATGGATGACTCGAACCTTGGAAAATGTTCTTATACTTTGGAGGACGTTTTCAAGGCCTGACAGAAAATTATATAAAAGAATGCTTTCGCTGATTCTTTCTAAGAAGCAAGTGTTAGGGGAGTTGACAGTGAATTACATCATGTGGTTATAGAATCAAGCATTCAATTAAGTATAATCGGAAAAAAAAAAATTGTGGAATTCAAGGATATTATTGTTATTAATAATAATTCGAACAACAAACTCTGCTTCACTAGTTGGATAAAGAGTTTTACATATATTATACAGGAAGGGTTATGATGATGAATAGGGCATGAGCGGCAAATAAACTGTTAAAATATTAAATATGGCAACAATTGAAGTCATTAAATCCGACATTAATTGCTCCTGTTAATGCGCTACCTACTTCTTTGCAGCTGACTATGAACTCAAATTCAACTATGTTAGTTTTGGGAGGCTGGACAGATTTGGGATAATTTGAGAGTAAGACTTTACATCCTCGTGTTGATTTTCTCGACCCATATCTGTTCATGTATGTGTAAGGATAGTGCCACCACAAACCTTCCCTCTTATCAACTGCAGCATATTGTGAGCTGCGCAGGCCAACCACCGACAGAACTAAAACAGTGGAAAGTAGAACATTTCAAGCTTCATCTTTGTCTTTTTTTCTCAGACTTCAGGCTGTTTGAGTGTATTTGGTTTTCTTGTCAGCTCTCCTTCTTGATATCACATGTATTGCACTCTGAGTAGCCCATCCGCCAATGCCTGTCTATGAAAAATGGATTTCTCCCACTCTGCATTGCCATGGTGAAGCACAGCTTACCCACCAGTTCTGCCCTTTTAAGGATTTGCATCAAAGTTGCTGTAGTGATGGAGGGGTGGCAGAGGAGGGCGAGCAGAGTCTGGTTTTACCCTCTTTCATCACTGGAGAAAATTTTGTTTCATATTTTATACCAATCAGGGCGCACTGTAGCTGTTAATACATGTTAGTGCTACAACACATCATCTTTCACCTATATTACCAAGAAAACACTAATTTGTTCATGAATCAGTTCATGCAGATGGATGGAGAGAGGCGGCAACAGACCTGTTCAAAAGAGGGAGCTCTCTGTCACTCAACTCAAGGAGGACAAAAAGCAACATCATCCTAAATTACGCAGAGGCTGGGTTAAGTTTCCAAAAAGAATAAAATCTCAGGATTTCTAAAAATTGTTGTATGCTTCTAAAATGTTGCGGTCTGATGGTTCATTGAAAAAAAAAAGCATTGAAATTCTTTGTGGAAATCTGTCACTCTACAAAAGCAAGTCTACGACATTTTTTTTGTTTTTTTTTGAGACACAACAAGACACTTTGTAATTCTGTGTGAAGTGTGTCGCTGGTTAAGAAGGTTTGCAAAGCCCTTATCTTACCTTTGAAAGCAACTTTAATTAACACAGAGATTTCACAGGACTGGGGTAAACAACCTGAGGTGTTGTGAAATTGGGTGACTTGTAAACAAGTGTTTGAACAAAAAGTGTAAAAATATCAGAAGGTCTTGAATTCATCGGAGGGTTGAGAAATAAACTGGGCATGAAAAGTCTCTTCTGCCTGCAGTTGTCTCTTTATTACATCAAGGCAGGGATAAAAATGGAAGACAGAGAATATAACAGAAATGTTTTTGATCAATATTTCATATACTTCCAATTCTTAGCAGGGCCTGCACAAAGGAGCATTTGAAACTTTGAAGGTCATGTGTAATGGGGCGAAGTCGAGACAGTGTTGATCATTCCTTGAGGTCAAAGATCTGTAAAAAACTGAGCGTGCCATAAACTGTAATTCAGTTCACAGAGGCGTTTCTCATAATTAATTATCTGTCCCGCATGTCATGCTTTTGTCATTTGGATTGGTAGAAAAATGTTAGTGTGCATCCACTTTCCATTGATTTTACACTACTGAATGTATCAGGGACTAAATCTTACCGTCTGCAAAAATCTCTTCCTTTCTTAGATACAAATATCGATGGAAATTGAAACTGATGATCTGGACCAAAGGCCTGTCAGATAGTCACTCAGTCCTCTGGTTAACTGAGAATATGATGCCAAGGTAAGAATAGTGTATAACACTCTTCCTTCTCTACCCCCTTCCCCTCTTTCATCTTTTTTGCTTCTGTCTTTTATGCATAGCTTATCCCCACTTCACCACCACACCCTCTGCATCTCCACCACTGTCCCAACACATTGTTCTCTCCTCTGTCCCACATCAATCCTCCCCTATGTCCTCCCTCCTCACCATCCTTCTCCCTTTCCCTCTTGCATCTGTTTGTTGTATTCCCAGCGGCCATTGGGGGCCAGAAGGGCCATGAATAAGTTATTAACATTGGCCCCCCAGACTCTATGATCATCTCCAACCTGTTCAAAAACATGGTCCCCCACAACCTCCCTGCTCCATCTGCACCTCTCTTTCTGCATCCATAAGCAATGGAAATGTAAATAAATAAAGCACTGCAGTCTCTCTCTATCCCCATGTGTGTGTGTGTGGTTGTGTGTGTGTGTGTGTGTGTGTGTGTGTGTGTGTGTGTGTGTGTGTGTGTGTGTGTGTTTGATTCCTCCTCAGATTTGATGGTCGTGTTCCCTGACATTGTGATGCCATTAAGATAACCGATTTTGAGTCTAGGTGCACAAATAAATTTCCCATTATTCAAAGAACACTTGAGCTTTACTGGCTGTTTCTTAGGAATTAAACATTAGTTATTTTAATCCCTGCCAGCATTGAAGAGAAGGGTTAATATTTTCAGAAACAGTTTTGATTTGGGTTTTGTAGTTTACACATAAAATAAAACAGAATTGTTGAATTTGGTTTTAATGTATATTTTTCTCATTGATAGTCAAAATACCTTGGCCAAGCTAGAGGCACATTTGGGAAAAGACTGTAATAATAGAGGGATGTAACCTCTGTGGGCTGCTATCAGGTCCAGTATGCTGCTGCAGATGAGGGAGTGTATGCAAATGACTCTCTCCCTGGAACCATTCCCTGAGCAACTCCCACTATCCCACTATCCCTCTCATGCCGTTAACCAAACCCCAATGTCACACAGGCAGGAAGTTGAAATACTTTGGGTTGCATTGTTTGGGGTTTTAATTGAAACCAAATCAGAAGAGGAACCTCAGAGGAGTCAATCTGAAAATCCAAAGTCCAGTGGCTAAAGCTAATAACCAAGTTGCCTGGATGAGCTTTGACCATTTCCAACATATCAACCTCCAGGAACCACTAAGAGTCAGTATGACCGCCAAAGTTTAGGATTTGTTTTTTATTTTTCAACTCGTCTTCAAGAATGTGAAGACGTGAGATCTGGAGAGATCAACAGCATCTCCCATTTCCTAAGGTGACAAATGGGAAACTAAAAGTTGGGAAAGGAGGAATATAGTATGCAGAAAATATGGAGGAATGCCAGGGACCAGGAAATGAGATACCAAAATAAGACTCACACCTGAGTTGAGCTGACAGGACCAGGAATAACCGATCCATATGGTGAAAGCAAGAGTTAACTTCTTCTGGAAGATATTCAAATAGGCTGAATGCAGCTGGGAAGGATGGAGACTGCAGGAGCAGGAACTGGAGGAATATATCAAATATAATCTCAGTGGCTGCCAAAAGGAGGTCTCTTGACTTCACCAAGGCTGATGAGGTGATGACAGTTCCATGAATTCTTCACGTGTCTCCTAAAACTGGCAACTAGGGTTGAGCAACGATTTTTGTATATTCAAATTTTCATTAATCATAATGTTCTGTCATAAAATGTTTTTCCTTGTTTTTACTGAGCCTTGAAGTATTGCGACACAACGACCAGCAGGTGATAATAATGAAGCTACAGAGAATAGACTCATCATCAGCTGTGATCAAAAAATCACAGCGGATGATATACTTCCCATTAACTTTGATTAAGAGGAGGGTTTTTAACTTTGATGAAGTTTTGTCAGCCCAAATTTTAGAAATGCCGTGTAGAAAGATTTCTGAAATTGATATGATTGATTAAAATGATTGATCTGATAATGCATGTGCGCTTTGAACTTATCTGGCGAGTGTCGATTAATTGGTCCGGTTGACAGATTCATGAACAGAATTACTGCATCATATGTGACAGTCACTCGTTTTAACAGACTCAGATCGGAGTTCTGCAGAGCAAAGCGAGGCCAGAAGCACGAGCATCCACCAGAGATATCCTTGTCGTGGAACGTCCCAAACAACACATCGCTGTTTATTGATCATGTCATACTTCAAGATTTGATCATCATTCCATGCCTCCATATTCGCACCTGGGTGACTGAATTGAGATCGAGTTGGAATTGGGCTCTAGTTTGAACCTGACATAAGGTGTAGATCCTCCACTGGAACATCCACCCACTGATTACTGATGTCTCTTGAAATCAAAAGCAGCATGCAAAGGAGTGACCTGGTGGAGGAGGAAGAGCAATGGATGTGGGAGAGTACAAGGAGTGGGACTGCAAGGAGAGACAGCACGGGGCATTCAGGCGTAGGATATAAATTCAGTGCTGGTTTTTATAACAACTGTAAAATGTTTCTAACGGGAAAACATTTCAAACTAACCTTGAGCAAAACATTTGGAGGTGGAATAAAAGGTCCGCACCACCCATGTATGACACTGATTTACCTTAACTGTTATTTTGAGCTGGACGTTCAATCTTTTTCATATATATTTAGTTCGGCCATTAACACCATCCCGAGATAATACTGGCGGGCGCTTTCACAACAGTAACAGAAACATCGTGTGACGTTTGTACAGGGAACCATTCAACAAGCCTAATTCGCGGCTCTGTAGTACCGAGTGTCAGCAAGAGATAACAGTTTGAATTTCTCAAAAGTTTGAATGGCTCCATTATGGAAACGTAATATGGTGTTGTTAAAGCCTCACAACTAAATCCCCTCTTTATCAGCCTCAGATAAGACTGGATTTGCAGAAATTTCCATGGCAGCATTTATTGCTATTTATGAGGTCAGCCTTCTGCACCACACAAACCCCAACTCTACAACGCTGGGAAATTATTTTGCTGTTTTCTTTTCCTTCATATTTTGGAACCTGGAATTGAGAATTCTCTTATCAGAGGGAATGTCTGGATGTTTATTTGAGTCCAAGTCCAGAAATAAAGGGAAATTAGAAAATAATTTCATCAAGACATAAAAAGGTTTCAAGCACAAATACAAGGGATGTATAAAACAGATCCATGATTTTATTAGAAAATTAAAATGATGAAATCCTTTTCTTAATTTTTATGGAATTTTCAAAAAAACAACAACCTCACAGCAAAAAAGTGACAGAAAAACCAAGTTAGTGACTTAAGTCACATTTGCAGTAACAGAGCCTCTTCAAATACTAGCCCTCAAGTAAAAATAGGCCTTTGATATTGATTTAGACAGAGATAAAATAAGAAAACACCAAGTTCAAGGAATAAAAGACTACATGCGGCTCAGCCTGGATATGGGGGCTGCCAGCTCACGACCCCTTTTTATCCTACCTTACCAAAGAGATATTTTTCATATCCCACTAGAAATATTAGCTTAACCTCTACTAGTAACCACAATCACAGAATCAATAATCCACTAACAGTGACAAATATCACTGAATAACAATAACATTAACAGATATTAATGATAATTATTATACTTTTGGATGTTTTTTGCAGGAGGTGATGGAGATGAAAACTGAGCTAAAAAGCAGTGACTAATATAATAACATTCATCCGGTGATTCAGATTTATGACTCCAAGAGAAACAGGACAAAACACAGCGGTTTATATTAAATGTAGGATTAGTTACAAATAAAGATACACTTCTTCTATTTCCAGTGAGGCAGGCATTGAGTCATTACCTGGTCATGACTGGTACCCAGTGGTTAAAACGTGGGGGCTTGATTGTAGGTCTCAAAGAACAGAACTCTTAGAGCTGCATCTCCTGTGAGTAAATCAGATTAATTGCTTTATTTTCATGTGGAGTGTCTTGCCTATTGCATCAAGCTTGTTTAAACCTTGGAGGGTACTTTCAGGATGCACTGGTGGCCGGTGCGTCCTAATGCATGGGGAGGGATTCAGCAGCTGTGAACCATACAGGAGGAGAATAGCGGGAGGACAGTGGGAGGATAAAAGGAGGGGAAGCAGGTGGTGTGGACTGGGTGGAGGAGGAGACTTCTGCCAGGAGGGCCGGCTTGGCTCTGGATTGGAGAGAGCAGACGGAAAAATAAAAGAAGTCTCTCAGGCATTTATCATTTCTCTCTATCCATTTATCAGTCCCTGATTTTTCCTCTCTTTCGTTTTCCCACCGCATGAAAATCTATCTTTTTTCCCTTTTCAATACTCTTTATTTTTCCGTGCACACACTACAGGTCCACTCTTTTTTCATCCCTCTCTTTCATTCCTTTCATAGTTGCTGTATCTCTCCTCTGCACATTCTCTCCAGTTTTGCCTCTTTGTGAGTGTTTTGACCCTCTCGTCAATGCTCCATCTTTTCACAGGCAGAGCTTGGCTTGAGATCTGTGCCATTGCAGTCGAGATGGTCCCATACTACCAAGAGAGTGGGTGTCAATCACAGACACTGGCACAGCCTGCTAGGGAGATGGCACCACATTGAAGCCGATGGCTTATCCTCATTCAGATCCAAATTCCTTTGGTTCACTTAAATCCGAGGGAATAACTGCGTTTTCACTTTTTGTTTATATTCAGTCCATATTATTCTAAAACAATGCAGCCAGAGTTTATCAGAATTTCCAGTTGCTTATCTTGCCAGTGAAAAGATTGGGTGCTGACTAAAACACCGGTTTTCAGTAAACATAATATTAAACATTTATAACTCCATATAAGTCACTGTAACCTAATTACATTGCTTTACTAATTACTGAACTACAAAAATAATGAGATACTTGTGTTACTCAGCTCAGCTGCAGAAAAGATGCACTTCACTCAACTTTAAATCCATAGTAACGTGACATATTCGGTGTTTTACATTTGTAGACAAAGAAATGTGTCAATAAGTTTAATGAACGTCAGACATATGTTTGGAGGGAGTCCCTGACCGTTTCACCAAATTTGAATCCCTTTTACAGCCCTGAATGCAGTGGGGAACCACCAGAGCCTTTTAGGCCTTCAGAGTAGTTCAAACATATCAGCATTTCAAATGTCATATTTAATTTCTCTCATTTAATAATTTTGGACTTTTTGAATAGAACGGGTAACTATCCTGAAAACATACAGAGTTATCCAATCAAATTGTTTTAAGATTGTTGTTGCCAAGCAGAGAAAAGATGAGAGATGACTCATTTCCTGGCTCAGACTTCAGCACCAGGAAGAAAAGGCCTTTGGCTACTGTGTTTGCTTAGAAAGTAACAAGTGAGTTAACCAATCACATTTTGATTTTCAGTGTGTGGATCAAAACAATCATCGCCCTGGGCCTTCAAGATGTCCAAAGCTAATTTGTTGTAATAGGCCGGAAGGTAGACCTGGGCGTGTTCTTAATTTGGGCTCATTCTGTTTCAGTATTACGCATGAGGAAGGCACTTCATTCACCTCTGCCCCTTCTGAGGGCTCATTATAGACAAAGTAAAACTTAACGGAGAAATGGGACCTCCATGCCAATGGAAAAGGTATCTTCCATTGGCATGGAGGTAAATGCAGCGGTGACAACCATACGGTGTACAACTTGTTCTTGAACTACTTTTTAAAAACAGAAAGGATGAAAGACTTTGTCTTCAGGTGAGATAAGGCATTGTTGAGTCTAATTTTTAAGTATCTTAAATATCTTTGGCTTTTGGTTGCTGCTGCTGTTCTGGTGTGGAAGAAGTCAGGATTCATTCATGTATGTTCATTCCAGCAGTTTGGCTCGAGCCTGTGAGAAAAAGCTGCTGAATCCTACTTACATCTTGTGGTGTTTTGGCTTTCTTTGTGTCTTATGAGTAAATGTGACTGGTTGTTGAGGGTTTATTAGATAGTTATGACTCTTACGCAAGATATGAGACATGTATTAGTGATGCAGCATCATGTTATTCTGTGTAATAGTAAATCCTTAATGGTTTCATTGTGCATCTATGCAGTTGCGGTACGTTGGTCCGTGATGACAAAAGTCAGTAGACAAAGCTCAGTATTTGATGTTCTGGACATGACAGCTAAGTACAACATTTTATCGGCAAGAGATTTGTATGCCCTAAGTTATTTTTAGGATGATCGGTGAATGTATTCTGTGACTTTCGGCCATTTTGTTACATCCTTGACCAAGTCACTATGGAATTCTCACCCCATTACTAAGAGTTAGCTTATGTTCTTAGACAACATGTCTCCTGCTGGTAAACCCTTGAAATAATCAGAGCATACGTGTGGATGATCCATATTCCAGTTTGTATTTTTTTCTTCCCGATGTTACCGGTAAAGCAGAGCTGTCACTTTCTGAACCCAGTTACACCTGCAGAATACGTCATTGCTGTTTACTAACACCAGAATGGTATTGCGGGAAAAAAGCACTGAATGCCCAGGTTTAAAACTCACAGTTTGCAGAGAAATAATTTCACTATGTTGTACCACTCTATGTGATCAATAAAGGATATGTTCTTTTTCTTCTTCTTAATGAGAAGAATAATGGTCAAATCATTTTCTAAAAACATGCTTATAAAAGGTTTGCTGATCTTATTAAAATGGACTATTTTCCGTGAAATACAAAAGAATTTCCAAGAAATACAAAAGAAAATAAATCATTTTCCTTTATTAGATATTTATTTATTTATTTTTTGGTGAGGACATTAACAACATTTCTTTGTAGTTCAAGATTAGATAAAATAAGATAATCTTTTATTAGTCCCACAACAGGGAAATTGCAGTCTTATGGCAGCAAGGAGCACACAGGGCAATATAACAGAATAATATGCAAATCCTAAATATAAAAATTAAACTATACTAGAAATACTACTCAATAGACTAAAGAGCACTGACAGGCTAATTATTGTAATATGTAATAGCCTACGTTTGTGTCTACGAAGATTCAAGACAACCAGTTGTCATCCTTTCAGGCCTACAGACATTGACTATTTTATATTCCAAAGAGAGATTTCAGTGGAATACTCACTTATGTCATCTTCAATAGTATCTCTGGTGGGTTTCTACATGTGTGCATTACTGCTCTGCATAGACAACAGTGTTTTATTCATAGATTCCTTTTTGATTCAGAATTCAAACTTATTGGAGAGAGCAACCAGACAGCTTGCTAACACAGGAAAAATACACTTCAGGAAACTAAAAGTAGAATCAAATTATCGCCCTCTTTAGCAGACATTTACAAAGACAGTGTGTAAACATAAAGTGTCGCGGTTCAGGAGTTAGCCAAGCAACGAAAAATGGACATGTTGAAAAATGGAAAGTGCAACACTTTAAGTGCATGTCAATTGGTGTGAACAAAAAAAGAGCAGACAACCTGAGTGAGATGGGGGAGGTGGGATATTTAAGGCGTATGACTCGTGAGAAAGACTTGGGTAGAATTTGAAAGATAAAGCAGAGATCTCCAAAAACTACAGAGGGAATGGTGATGTATTGAAAAAGAAGATTGTGTTTTTCTTTGTGAACTCCATTCAATGCGAGAGAGACTTTTTCATAACACCAGGATCAACAAATGTAGAAACAGATCCAGTGAGTTGAAGGTGTGAATGATGTAAGTCTCCAGCTCTGAGAGTCAACACTGCTTCAGACTAGAAAACTCCTTGAGAGTGCATACCTTCATAACTGTCCCGGAACCCTGTGCAGTTAGGAAATAGTTTCGAGGCTATGTCAAAACAAAACCCTAAGACATTTCATTTAACGATCCAGAGGATATCTTCAATTGTTGCATCACTGCTCTCAAAGAAAAGCCCACACGGTGGTAGTGACGTAACAACGATCAATGCTGGCAGAATTACCTACATCGTTTTCTCAAGCAGAAGTACTGACACTTGTGTAAAAAGAAAAAGACTAGAGCAGTAGAAAACAGAAGTATTGATTGAACTTTTTTGCTCACGTGAAAACAGCCTCCCAAATGTGTAGAAATAAGAAGAAAGCTTTTAAAGGGCATTTCGTCTAGCTGTATTTGTGCAAACCTAACCGAGCCACATCTCAAATCGATATAATTCAAAACATATTATTGTCATTCACACACTAAGTATGTTGTATACTATTTCTTGCATATCAATATTTTTTGTTTCATCTTCTGTCGTTTTATTTCATCTGTCGTGAGTAATACTGACAGATAGACACACCCAGGGATTGTCTGTTCTATGTTTTATTGTTAATCTCAGTTGTAAGCTGTCTTGATGACAGCAAAGAACAAAGATTGCGAAAAGAAAAATGATGTACCAAAGAGACAAGCCCATTTTGAGAATATTAGGAGTAGAAATTTCAGATATTTGTGTTAGAATGTAGGACATAAAATAAAAAAAGCTAAATTTTTTAAATTCTTAGTAGTAAAGTAAGCGTTCCCAGAAACTGTGCAGGTCTGGCTTCAGAAGGGTGACCGAGTCTCCCTATTCGGGGTGAGATGTAACAACTTCCTTTTCATTTGGCTCCAGTGCTTCCCTTTGGAGGTCATCCAGCTTCAAGGATGGGTAGACCCAGAACTTTCTGGAGGGGCTTTATATCGCATCTGACCTGGGAACACCTTGGGATCCCCCTGGATGAGCTGGAGAGTGTTGTGGGTGAGGTGGACATCTGGAATACCATTCTTAGCCTGCTCCCACTGCAACCCGACCCCAAATAAGTGGGAGAAAATGGATGGGTGGATGGATGGATGGATTGGCAAAATATTTCTTTTAATCTTGCAGTGTTGAAGAAGGTGAAGAAGTGATGAATCCGAGTCTATCCACATATACCTCAGAATGGAATTCTTCCTTGGCCCAGGATACGCCCCTACACAAAATTTCAAAAAACAAGTTTTTGTGACAAACAAAAACAGAGAAAAAAGAAGGAAACAAATATGTTGTGAATGTAAATTAGGTGCTGGGAGATAACTGGAGAGACAGAAAATGTGTAACCTATTCAATTAAATGAACTGGCATGAGCTGTAAATCAGTTTTCATAAGAGTACAGGGGGTCGTGATGAATAATTATCATACCAACACTTGTAGAAAAGATAAGCAGATAAGCAACAACTGTAAGACTTTAATAGACACATACAAACACACACACACACACAGACACACACAGACACACACACACACACACACACACACACACACACACACACACACACACACACACACACACACACACACACACACACATACACACACCAGATTGCTCCCCTTCCGACCCTTCACTCCCAGCGGAAGCACCCAGAGACCAGCAGCGTGACCACGGGGTGGCGAGAGCCCTGAGCTGGTGTGACGACAGCACTCTGACAGAGTGTCAATACAAAGCAATTTACAAGCGCATGAAAAATCGACCCTCGATAACATGCAATTTTTCTACTCGGCTGCTTCAAGAGGCATGACCCACCTCATGAAATGGAGGGAGGGAGAAGACAAAGAGGTGGAAGAAGAGGAAGAAGAAGAGATAGGTGATCACAGATGTGATTCCAGGCTACTGTGCTCTCTAGGGGGGGGGGGGGAAACTGGCAGCAGAAAAATGGAACAATAATGGGGCCAGGGAGGGAATTGCGGCGACCGATTGTAATAGTGATGTAAGGAGCAGAAAAATCACTGTGATGAATGTCATGGTTGGATTCCAAGAAGAAAGAGACATAGATGGATGAGGGAGGAGGAAGTTTTAAAGAATTATGCAGCGCTGACAAAGAGACGTAGGGAAAAATATTTGTGAATATTTGTTGACAGCAGGGCCAGTTTGAACTGGTAGAAAGAGAAAAGTTGGAGGGAGAGAAGCAAATAAAGAGAGAGGGGATTTGGACCTGGGAGGAGTGGATAGGGCCAGAATTGTTGCTGTTGTTGATGAAATGTGGATTGTGTGTGTGTGTTTGTGTGGACTAGAGGCCACGGGTGAGTACAGAGATAATGACCTCATTCCTCTTCTCTTTTGCTGAGACACTTTCTTTCACACCACTCTATTCATCAAGCCCTCTATCCATCTCTCCATACCGTGCTCCCCCTGTTTTTTTCCAATTCTCCCTCCTCTCCGTCGAAGAGCCAGAGGTCACACCTTCATCCACGTAGACAGAAAAACACACAATGGGAGAGATTTAGCGGTTTGTGTCTGTGGAATATGTGTGTCTATTTGTCAAAACAACAAAGCAACACTCACATATACATCATGTGTCATGAATATAAAACCTCACAAGCCCTTCCGGAACAAAGCCTGCCGTCAGCGCCAGCTGGAGAGATCATGTAAAATTAGCATAATCCTGAAAAGCTGACCCTTAAAAATATAATTAGATTTATTAGAGTTATTTTTTTAGCTGTCGTCACTCTACGATGATGTGTGTCGTCTGTTTCTGTAAGATTGTGAACCTGCTCTGAATGGTTTGGACAAATGTGCGTCAAGTGTTTGTATAAGACAAATGAAATAAGTTTATGTATATAACTCTATTTTCCAGTGATCAACTGGCGAATTAACCATCCTGCCTCTCTACAAGTCAGCTGGGATAGGCTCCAGCCTCCCTGTGATGCTGCAGGCGTCGGGGGACTCAGCACATAGCACACATTCACTGAAGTGGCTGATGTGGTACCACACCCCCAAACCCTATATAACAAAAAATAAATGGTTGTCCAGTGTAGTGACCAATGTGCAAGAAAGGGTCATTAGGGAAGTGACTCCAGCTTCATGTCCTCAGTGCACAGATAACTGCAGAATGAAGTGAAGTGGTCGATGCTAACTTTTCACTGACATGATCACGATTACGAGGGTCTAAGCTGCCGCCCCTGACAGCAAGGATATATCCTTATCCTAGTATAGCCTGATGGCTTTTATCCTATCCTAAAAATTGAGGCCATTATCTCTGATTGAACTCAAATTAAATCCGACGTTTTGTCAGAAGAATGGTCTTTTTAGTTAAAGACAAACAAACTCCCCCTAGTGAGTAAAATGCGAATTAGTAGGGTGAAATACAATTAATTCGAAATAGTTCTCTTTGAGTCGATTCAGCTTCACCAAATTTGGATTAAATTCGACCAACAGTAAAAGAATGGCCTGAAAAAATTGGAGATTAAGACCCCCCTGGTCGACCTTTCCCAAAATCGATCCAGTTCTTCCTCACACTATGGTCTAGTTGGGTATGAAAATGATCCACGAGGACACGAAGGACCTGCGGTCGCGGCAATGACGATTCTATAATATCGGTGATTTTATTGGATATAAATGGCTTATGTCTAAAACTAACTAGCCTCTTTGGAGCCTTTGTGAAATCACATCACTGCACATCAGATGTGTTTGCTATAATAACAAGATGTGGAACTTCTTTACACAGACACCTGAACTGACTGGTTCATATTCTGAGTTTGGTTTTGTGTGGAGTCAGAATAGTCTTTTAACTTCCTGTCCAGTTGTCTTGTTTTCAGCCCCCTGTTGAGCAAAGGCCCCCTGGGTACAGCATCATCACCAAAGCTTACTTCCAAATTCAGGATCTGGGAGAACGACACAGAAAACTTTGGCGTGTGTTCTTTTGTGTGTCTCTGCTCTCTCAGATTTCAGAAGAGGAAGAGGAGGAAGCAAAGAAGGCACTTCAGCGAATGAAGCACAGCGCTCTCTGTGCATCAACTTTGTGAGTCTTTAAAGACAGATTTTATTGAACTAAAAATAAAACTACAGATTGAAATTGAGAAAAAAGTGTATTTTTGAGGTGGATCTCATTGTGACGATCCAAGCAGCATAATTTAATACAACAACCATAGAGGTCTCAAGGAGAAGAAGGATACTGAATCCAATTTTAGGCTGAACATTGGCTTGGCTGCTTCTTAAAAGTGAAACTCCTCAGTAACATGAATAATGACTTCTCATGATGTTACTGAGGATGTTTCCATCTCTAGTTGATAATCTGAGCATTTTATTCAATGTGAGTCATGTTTATTAAATGTCCTCCTGTTCGACGGCTTGTACTCTTGCCCTCTTGTCAGCATCGCCTTCCAGAGCTTCATACTCCTTACACTTCATTCAATAGTAATTTGGTCTTTCTCTTTGACTCTTCTCCTCCTCCCTGTATGCTCATCTTTGCGCTTGTCACTTTTCCTTCATGTCAATTACTATCTCCCACCATTTGCCCTTCTTCTGGCACTGCTCAGCCTCTCTGCCTTCCCCATTTGGATCCCACTAGTTTTCCCGTCTATCCTTCCTATGCTCACCTCCCTTCTCTCTCGTCTCGGCATCCAACGCTTCCTCATCTTCATCTTTTGTCTCCTGATACTTACCCATTCACTTTACACATTCTATTCTGTTTATTGCCGTCATTCCCGTCGTCATCTACCACGCCACTCTTGTTCGCCTTCCTTGGTTTAGTCTCTCACTGAATACTCTGTCTTCTCCTTAAACCACATCATGTTTATTTCATCTTCCTACAGGACTGGAGACGCTCCTGCCTTTTACCTCTGCAGCCTCTCCACCGTCTCATCGTCCTTCGCTTCAACCCACACATCCTGCCTTCCTGACAGCGTGCGGCATCCTATCTCCTTCTTCTATATTCATAGCAGCGATGAGAGATTGACCTGAATCTGTCTCTATGCATTACAGCCCCTCCCTTCTGCAGCTCAGGAACGACTCTGAAAACCAATAGTATTGGCTGACACCTTTCCTCGCATGCCCTTGTTTGTGTGCATGGGTATAAATGTGTGTAATTGAACTTGGACTGATAAGGAAGACAGTCTTTGTAGGCAAGTACAAGTGTACCGGACTTGGCTGAGCCTCATCTGTGCTTGCATGTAGGAGCCAGTTTGTTGGAGGGGATAGGTGTGTGTGGGTGAGTGTGTGCATCTGTGTGTGTGCAGATAAATACTATGTTTATCTGTATGCTAAGCAGCCAGTTTTAACTGGATTTGAACAAGAATGTATTGCTTTTTTCACCAAAAAAACCCTCCTATTCAAGATTATCTCACGATTTTTAGTGTCTTGAACAGACATGCATGTATATTTGAGTGTGTGTGTGTGATATGCTCTGTGTGCACCATATCTGATATGTTGTCTGTAATTGCCTGTGCCTTGCCATCCATCACAGAGATGTTTTTCTCATACTTTCTTTTATTTTCCTTCATCACAACTTGTTCTTTCTTCTACAGGGAAACAAAATGCAAAAAGAAACGATGCTTTTATCAAAATCACTTTGAAATTTTTACTCAACAAACATATATAACAGATTTTCTAGAAGGAGATTGCATGCGGGGCTGGAGGAGGAGGAAGAACATCATACCTGCCTAGCAGGAAAACAATCAAGGCAGATAGCACTGAGTTGTCAAAGAATGTGACACCACCAAAACACTGATGTCCTACCCTGGGAAAACAGAAAACATTGCGCTGATTCAAATCAAAGTATTCTCCACAAACTTAGTTTTATGCTTGTTTTTTTCTCATGCGACTTTGAATAAACTTTCATTTTTCAACAAATTTTACCAAAATAGCGCTAACCCACTTTCCTGGAAATTGTGCTTGTTGCCGGCAGTCAAACAGACGCACTTACATGAAACTTGGTCATCGCACAATATAAGAATACTAAAGATAGGCAAAAATAGAAAAAGTAAAAAGGATAACGTAAGAATCCAAGTTCTACAGTTTTCCCAGATTTGTATTCCACATAGTCAACAGCAACATATTATTTCAGTCAGATAAGACAGACTGACGAAAAGATGAATGAAAGTGTGTGATAATCAGTCCATTAAAAAGACACACTTTTTCACATAAATATTAAACCCGGGGAATCGTATTCCATGCAAAATTCAAGTAAGTGACTAAACAAATCGATACTAGAGAATGACAGAATTTTCTTCAATTGAAAAAAGATAAAACTGTCACTTTTTTGAAAACAAAACAGGAATTAAAAGTCAGAGCTCAGCTCTAGTTGGTTAAGTTAAAAAGAACAAACAGCCAAAGTATTATCAGTGATACAGCCCTGAATATTAACACCATCACCTTAAGAACATGTTGAGGATTAAAGAACTGATGTCGCCACAGAATTTGCAAAAGAAACATGTCCATGTATTTATTTTGAGTTTCCAGGTCTTCCTGAAAATTCAGACAACATCAGCTGATTCAGAACGCTGCTGGTGGAGTCCTCCTGAAGACCAGGAAATTGGATCATATCAATTCAGCCCTCAGATCCTTAATCGGGCTTCTTGCATTTCAAATAATTTATTTTGTAATACTGCTGTTGGTTTTAGCAGCACTGCATGGTTTCGGGCAAAACGCACATTTCTGACCAGCTGCCCCTTGACGGACTTTCTTCTTTTATCTTGTCTGATGACATATTTTCTACATCCCTGCCCTCCTATTGGATGGATCCACCATTAAACCGTCTGGCTCCCAGGTACGCCATTCTCTGTAGCTGTGAGGATTACAATGCTCAAATCTTTTCCTTGTTCTTCTCAGGAGTTTGTTCAGAATACTATAAGCTAATCCAAAACAATAATTTGTGATAAAGTGTAAGTGTTGACACTATTATAATTTATGTATAATTATGTTTGTGGCGACCACTGCTTCAAAAAAATCTAGATAAATGTAATTTAATGACCCCTCTTTCACATGATTGCATCTTATTCCTTGAACCATGTTGACAATTTACGCATCAAATAAATCAGATACTGCACGGTCTATTTCACAGCTCCATTTGAATAGATTATAGTGGGTAGATGTTGGTCAATGAGAAAAAACAAATTTGCAATACGATGAAAACCAATCGCTTTTCCTTCACACAGAAGAAAGTAAATGATGTGTTTTTTATTTTTATTTTATTACTTACATCTATAAAGGCAAAGACCCATATTGAGCTCAATATGCTAATATTTCTTGAGTCATGAAATTCCCCTTTTTCATGTTGAAATAAGAAACAATCCGTAGGTATTTTCACGTTATATCTGGGATTATATGTGAACCAGGATCTCGTGCTCCTCAGGCAACAGCCCTACCACAGCCACTGCAGAGATATTCAGGTTCACACAGCAGCTAGCAGACTCTAGAACCTCATTGACAGATTTTAAAACATATTTTTGCTGCGACTGAAACAAAAAATCTGAATCAGGTTTAGTAAACATTACAGTGTTCCATATTAGGTGGTCCAGATAAGTGTAACCCACAGAGAGAAAAACCTTCCACTTACGATGATCTGGATGGAGGGAAATATGAAAGGACTTGCATCCTTTTCTATTAATAGAGATAGAATTCATTTATTATTTGACTGTGATGTGAGATTACATCTGTTGGTGCTTAAAACACAGCGACCATTTTTTTGCATTAGCAAAACTATAGATCCCCAATTCAGCAACAAAGCCACAACACAACATTAATGTGATTATTTATAAAGCGTCTTTTTATTTACAAAATACATCTATTACTGATTGTCATATAGTGTTTTTTATCGGGTTTCTATGTCATTCAATTTTATTTGAGCCATGATACCATCCTAACAATAAACTGTGAGCCTATTAAATAAAGCTTTACCACACCGTCACCTCATACTGTCTTCTGTGTCTAAGATCTCCTAACCTGATAAGAACAGCTGATCGACTTATATCTTTTTAGTGTTAGAATATCCTCTAAAGATTACAGTGTTTGAGTGTTTGTGTGGAAAGAAACAGTGATCTGGAGTAAATGCATTCATTAATTCAATGATAACTAATTGTAGATGCACAAAAATAAATATCGAGTGAGAAAAATCCCAATCAGTATCAAAACAATCATATATTCATACGTACACTGCTGGCAAACACTCACTACAGTAACCTAAGATATAGATCCAAACACCCTGACAAACAACAATGGTAATAAAACCGTTATTATTAAAGGATTATTTAACAGTAATCAATCATAAGCTAGGGATTGAATGTTCATCATCGTCAAGCGCAGGAACACATGCAGTTAAGTGAATCAACACAATCAGAGTCTTAAATCCACCTCTCACTACAAGAATTGAGTAGCAATGAGTTAAGATCGCCTCCACAGTGTGCATGTTTGATCTGTTCAATGCCCCAACATCTGAGAGAGTGAACGTGAAATCCTCCACCGATCTTCTAATATCATAGTTTCTAATATTGGATGTGTGATATTTGAAGAGAAATGATTATTTTCATCCTTCAAAAGAGGGAGTTTTCAGATCACATTATTGGGATTAAAAGTTGTGGCTTTGTCTGTGAAGTTACACTGAGGCAGGAACCACATTTATAATTTGTGAGATTAATAGTCAATAAAAAATGCAGCATGAGAGCACGCTTTAACAACTATGTAAGCACCATCACAGGAAGATGCAGGGCACATGGACCAGCCTACGCAGTACTGGGGGAGAGGGGGATCCAGTTCTTGGTGAAATAGATTTCTCTGAGATGGGGGCTGAGGATCTTCAAGATCACACACAATGCAGGCCGTAACCTGAATCAGTGTGGAATCAAGGTGAGAGTGACAACAACGGTGAGCACCGCGCTGGTCATGGAGAAGAAACTGAATAAGATGATACCATGGAAGGGCCTTAACACAGTGTACGGTCTCAGATGAAGCCTTTAGTTTGAGAATCATAGTAATTGGGGAGAATAGTGTCCAAATAAATCTTCTATGACAAAACTTGGAGCTCATCCCACATCAGTGAGCCTCGGGAGCCCATGATCGTCTCACTGGTTCAACAGTTGTCCCTTAGGTACTAATCACTGTAGACCAGGAAAACCAAGCAAAACCTGCAGGTTTGGAGACGCTCTGACTCAGTTCATCACAATTTGACCTTTGTCAAACTCATCCCAGATCTTTATGCTTGTCCATTTTTGCAGCTTCCTACTTGTCAACATGGAGGACAGCATGTTCACTTGTTGTCTAATACATCCCACAGGGTGACTAGTTTAGTTCTAATGAGATAATCTATGTCACTCTGACTTCACCTGTCATTGGTTATAATGTTACGACTGATTGCTGTATTCCTGTCTGCCCCAAACCGTGTAGCTATATGTTTTTTATTTAATGCATGAGGTTAATGTTGTACTGGATATTCACTGCTGTACATCTAGCTTAACTGCCCTGCTAATTATTAGCCCCAAACAATCGTACTGCACGCGAACCATTATGAGCCACAGATGTGAGAGCAGGCATCTGCTGATCATAACACGGAGAGCAGAGTTGGAACCAAGTGTTCCACAAGACATGTCAGGGACAGAACCAACAACCTCTTTACATCGTCTGATTTAAAACAAGGTGTGTTTATATTCTATATTTATGCACGAGCCACGGCAAAACAAGCGTTTCTTAGTCCCCCATGTTTTACCAGGATGGAAATCCCGGAGGTCATTTAATTATCTACACTTTACGTCACTGTTTAATAGACCAGCATGTGGTCCAAAGATGAATTGTTTTCCAAAAAGGTCAAGGGCTCATGTCATGGAATCTTTACAGAATGTTAGAATAAACGGTTCTGTGGACCTGCAGAGTTTGACTTGTCCATCACATGTGTGAAAGATAAAATGAATGATGGCTGCTCTATAATTTGGTGTTCTTGATACAGGGCGCTGGTATTTTGTGTACCACTGGCAAAGCTCCCTGACACATTAAAATGGAACATCGCCATCATTAATGTTATTAGTTACACCTGTGCTATTTCCGAGTGACACATCAAAACATCTGCGGGGAGATAGCGCCACACTAAAGAGCGTAACACGCGTCTGGTGCACGCAGATACACGCTATACATATGATGATAAACTGTGACATATCATGCTAGGAAATTATCATTAATTCCACTGATGGAAATAGCTCAGTGAGGCACCATGTTGCAGTTTGAACCTCATCTTTCTCGTCTGACAGTCTAGCCATTGATCCGGCGCTCATCATCCTGGCTTTGACAGGAGCTCTGGTGGAGGAAACGATAGAGGGGGGCAGCAGAGATTACTAAAGGCTGCTCATCTTGGCAACATGGCCCTGGAATGTCAGCTCCTTTCACCTCTCGATCTTTTTTCTCCTAGTCGTCACCCCCACAGGAGTCAGTCGAGCGATGGAGGGTAACAAAAGCCTGCCATCTCCATCTGGCCATTTTCAGCCAAGCACCTGCTGCCTCTTCCCAGAGCTGACCGTACTATCGAGCCAAAACTCTTCTTGTTCTAGTTCAACTGTCACTGATGGGGATATCTCATTGCTTGTTTTATGCACAATGTTCACATGGGGGTGCAGTAAAACAGACTTTGTCTTCAGTCTGGAGTCAGAAGCATGTTTATTAGTGTTTCCTATGTGTGTTTGCAGAGTTTGTTTCCACATGATGACACTGACTTGACAGATTTTCTGTATCGCCCTTCTGGTGTAGGACAAAACGCATTGCATTTTCTTCAAGTGCAAAATGAAATGTTAGAGCAGTCTACCATCACTCTTTACTCACTCCGAACAAACCGGTGATTGCTCCTGGGTGACAGGTTACACTGACTATTGCAGTTTCTTCTCCATCCATCTGTGCTGCAGCAATCTCTTCAACCTTTCCCTGATCTAAACTCCCTGCATTCTCTTCCATCACTGAATCCCCCTGCAATACAAACGCCATTTACTCAAAGTAAAGGGGTCGAAGCCTCCTTTTTCTTTGGTTGATTTTCTTTTGTTTTTTTTCTGCAGCTCTATGATGACTGAACTCAACTGACAAAGGCAGGAGAGAAAGGAGCAACAGGGTCTATAAAAAATTCATTACTGATGGAAGTGGGAGTCATACAGCATATGAACTGTGCACCATAAACTCTTTGTCTTCTGGGTCTTCCTCTTTCTGCTACAGCCATCTCTGTCTTTTAGTGTCCTCCACTGAACTCCAGTGTTGTAAAAACTCCTGCTAGAGAATCCAAAGTGAAATCGGTCACGTTGAGGGATTTAGACAAACGTGTACATTCAACAGAGAACGGGAGGAAACAACTAGATGAATAGTGCCGTATAGCAAAATTGACATTATTAACGTATTCTACATTTCACTGCAGGACCTTTTTTCTCTCATCCAAAGACTTAATGCGTTTGAGTAATGAGCAATACCAACATTCACATTCATTCTCAATTATTGCAATGAAGATAAATGACTCTGTGAGCTACCTTTTGGTCGTTGGTAGGGAACAGTCATTTTTATGAACTCTCTGCACTGGCTGATGAATGACCTCACAGGGAATTCAAACTGTAATGAGGCTTCTGCAGTACATTAAAGCACACCTGAATATTTGGCTGCTCATGAGCAAAAGCTGTAGAATTTTTAACGCTTGTAGTAATTCAACCAGATGTTTGCAGACTCACTTATTTATTTAAAATGCGGCTAAATGCGACGAGCAGCTAGTGTATGACCATTGGCTATTTATATATTCAGCTTCCCTCTATGGAAAGATTTTCATCATCTGAAATCTTTATTGACAATGGAAAACAACAAGACAAAGTAATCAAAACCACCGCCACATATTTATTTTTTTATAAAACGATTGCACGTTTTTTTAATTCATTGAAATGACAATAAAAGATGTGCAATAGGCACCGTAATCGCCGACAGCAAAAATATATCCCCGAAAAGCCCCTAATCCCCTGTGTGTATATTCAATGCCCTTGACTGGACTCCTCAAGTTAAATGGGGATACATGTCGAAAAAAAAAAAGTGTTTTTCGTAAAAATGGTCCCCCTATTGAGTATTATATTATCAATTAAAGCTAAAATATGATTTGAGTTGATTCACATTTACAAAATTTGATTTAAATTTTGCCAAAGGTTAGGAAGTTATGGCTGAAAAAAATGTGTTTTTTTTGCAAAATATGAACTGTAAGAGTAATAAATGATATATACAAGATCGATCTCCTCGGTTCGATTCATTAAGCACCAGATTTGGACTAAATTGGACATAAGGTTGAGAAATGATTGCCTGAAAAGAAGAAAAAGCTCCCCCTAGTGTCAGAAGTATGCAACCCACTTTTCCAAAAAAATCCATCCAGTTCTTCCTTGCACTAAGGTCTTTGTCGGTTTAACATTTGATAATGATCCCTGAGATGGTTTTTGAGTTATTGTGTTAACACATTTGTGTCAGCAGAGATGGTCGTAGCGGCGTTTGATGACGATTCCTTAATTAATCAACTTTTCTGTTATATGATTACAGTGCTATTAAAATGTGGTAGTTTTAGGACAGAAGCATTGAAATCTAAAAAAGCTTCAACATTAAATATGATGAATATCTTTCTGCTAAAATGCTAAATTAGGGTCAAGGGCCATAATTCCGGTAGAAATAGCATATTACATTAGAAATATTTAATATTTTTTAATAGGATTAGTTTTATAATTCAGTCTACTGCAGTACATATTAAATCTGTCCACATATTGGTGATAATTGAGGGGCAGGTAAATTGATATTTAGATCATTTCAAGCAGGTAAATTTTGGAAAGACAAAAATGATTGGCATTTTTAATTACAGTTGGGCCGGGGGGATATAGGGGTATCTTTTGAGTCAATCCCAGCTGACACTGGGCGAGAGGTGGGATACATGCTGAATCAGTTATGACCTTATCACATGTTTAACCCATAGAGACAGACAACCATTTACACTCACACTATATTAATGTACAAGCAATTAAGAATCACTAGTTCTCCTATAATGAATGTTTTTAAAGTGTGGGAGGAAGCTGGAGTACCTGAAGTGAACCCAAGTTAACACGGGCGTACATGCAATCTCTGGATTTCAACCCCTTTTTTTATGCAATTCATACTGGCACATTTGCCACTGATAACTGCAACCCCCCTAAAACCTTCCATGTCCTATAAACAACTGATAAGGAACCATGGAGTTCTGTCCAAATATTTAACACCATGTCTGGAGTTTGCATGTCCCCGGGTCTGCGTGGGTTCTCTCCGGGTTCTCCAGCTTCCTCCTACAGTTTAAAAACATGCAGCATAGGTGAAGTGGTGACTCTTAATTGCCCGTGGATGAGAATGGCAGTACGACTGGTTGCCGGTCTCCACTGAGATGAACTGGCGATTTGCCAGGGTGCGACCCACATCCCATCAAAGGTAAAGGAAAGGGAAAAGGGAAAGGGAATAGGTTGCAGCCCCACTCTGACCCTGAACAGGGTGAACGGTTACAGAAAATGAAATGTTGCTGAGTAACATGTGTTGTCTTAAAGGGACTTTGGATAGAGTGGTGGCAGCGT